>CAAKMY010042792.1:0-13940 GCA_901111285.1 Corrigiola litoralis
TTACCCACGTCCCACGTCACCTACCTCCACGCCACTCCCATACCACCTCCAACATTGACGGATTTGCCCAAGCCACCTCGTACTCTCATGCCACTATCCAAGACACCACCCCATAACCTCCTCAACCAAATCAAGAAAGAAGCAGAAGGTGAAAAACCTGCCACAGCCAACTTGAAAAAGCTTTTTAAAGTTGTCCCCCAACCACCACCGTAAGAAATCCTCCCTTGCCGCCACAGCTTACCCAAAGGAGAAGAAGGTCATTGCCAAGGCCTCATGCAATCAATTGATGGCGGAGATCACCAGCCACGGGGTTTATGGTGGCGGTGACGTCGTCCAACCCGATTGTGGCAGTGAAGAAGTTGATTGATGGTGGTGTGACGTGGTGTTGTGTGGGAGGAGTGTCGGGGGTGATGTTGATTAGCAAAAGAGAGAGAAAGGTGACACGACTAGTTGGTGACAAGGGTGGTGGACTGGGTTTGATGGACAGACATGGTGGTGGAAGGGAGAAAGGGCGGTGACGAGGAGGTGGGTAGGAGCTGTGTCGAGATGGTGGAAGTTTGGGTGAATCAGGAGGGGTTGAGGTGAGACGGGTGTTGGACACTTGGGTTGCCAATGGATTGTGACTTGTGAGGTTAAGGAGATGGTGGAATGGTTGCTGATGGCATGAGGTTGAAGGAGAAGGATAAACATGAGGAAACCCGTTTATTGCACGGGTGCTTTCGTTACTATGTTTAACGGATTTTTAACGGAAGGTACCTTAAGTGGAATTATGCATCATTGTCGGGTACCCTAAATGAAAATACCCAAATGACGGGTACCCAAAGTGGAATTTCCCTATACATCGGGCACACAAAATGGAAATTTTCCGATCTTTTATAACACAACACGACCGAACCCAAGAAAATCATAACTAGATATAGCATCGAAACGAGTCGATGCTTAACAAAAATATGAAACAATAAGAACAATAAGAAACCCGAATCAAACAGTGCTGGAACTGAGTTGATCAGAACCCCAATATATAACCAAAACATGACTCAATTCAACCTGGTTATAATCCAAAATAAACTGATTTATTGTGATCCAATCAGATTTGAAATTCATAGTAACTCGATTTTCAGTTATACAACTCAAAGAAAAAAGTAAAACAAAATATAATATGGAATAATTTGATACGGCCTATTCGAGATTTTTTTTTTTTTTTTTTTGATGAAATTTATTATATTGAAGGCATGAAATGCCAAGAATGTGTAAATCACACCAAGATACAACGACAAGTATCAACACCTATGGAACTCAAGTTCCTTACACCCCAACACGACTCATGATATGATATCATCACTCATAAATTACACCTAAGAGAACATAAACACCAGGAAAAACCGCCATATCAAACTAACGCCACAGTAGGATATACTATAATGACACCTGAAACAAGACTCAACCTATCTAATCGACGCCATCGACAACTTTAATTTATCTCACAAGTTTCTCAAACACCGAATAACCGCAACCTACTAAATACCCTTTTGACGAGCATCTTCAACGACTTCTTTCAAAGTTCGATAAATTCGAGATAGTATACAAAAACGACCGACCCGAAAAAACTTGAACAAAATCTCATCTCGACCCAAATTGATATCCATGAACCCAATCTAAATTGACTCGAACTAAACCTGACTCGACCCAAACGCCTATTATAACCCAACACAACCAGAAATAATCAACTCGGCCCGTAATAGAATCAACCCAATCCCAAGTACCCCTTCGCTTAACCGAATTGGCCAATTACCACCTTTACCATTAGTACTCGAAATGATGGGCTCTATATAAACTATGAAGGATTCATATGGTCTCACTTATGATTGTGAAGTACTCATAGCACTTAGATCAACTGGTAAGGGGTTGTTCTAGCTTAACTTGAGGTCTCAGGTTCGAGACCCTGGGGATGCAGCAGTGTTAAAACTCAGAGGGAGAGCTTTGCCACCCTAGTGGTCCTACCCGGCTCGAATCCGGATTAAACCGGATGGTGAAAACAAAAAAAAAATAACTTATGATTGTGGAGTGAGGGATGAACATTGAACAACATCCAGTTCTCATATTATAAACTTTCGGAATGGGAAACTGAAACTCATACTAAAAGACTGCATTTACAACATCGAAATTGTTATTCTCAACATCAACAAAACATCAAATCGCAAAGAATGAACTAGTCAACCATAATTCAGCTTAGAACAGGGGTGCATTATGCACCTTAACAAATTTCAATTTCTACCGAGTTCTTCACATTTACCAGTTGCATGTGAGAGTGAATGTGATAAACAAATAAAAAAAACCTACCAAAACGATGGGGATATATTTCTATTTTCTATCCGGATAGAGCAAAGAACAATCTTACGTTAATCTTTTTCGTTGCACCATTTTGTTTCTATGTGTGATTTAGATTGATTTTTCATAAGTTATTAGAATTTTAAGCATTAATTAAGCAAACTTGACATCTGCTATCTTACGTTAATCTCCTCATCATAAGTTTTTCCAGCAATGATTTTTTACATTTATTTCCTGTAAAACTCATCAGCTCAACGCAGTCCAGGTTTTCCTGAAAGATTTCCTTCTGTCGTAAAGACCTACTGCCTTGAGTCATGGCACAATATGAACTTGAAAGACCAGCACCATTATGATGCACACTTGCTCCGCGCATGGGTATGTTGAAGTGGAGAGATATACTTTACACTATTTGGCTGTTCCCAGTCACCGCTCTCTTGATTCTCTATTTGCATTACAAGTTCCTTAGCTTAGTCCAAGTACATTTGAACTTTAAGAGAAGAGATAGATCACTTCAAATCCCTCTTTGTAGCTTTGGAGGGATTACTAGTTCTTACTGGTTGAAGGAAAGAAAGTTGACGGTTAAATCCTGTCTGAAAACTATGAAAATTGCGCTGTGCTTATAGCCTTTTTACACCATAAGATTGCAGTAATTCCAGCAAAAAAATTGCTTTCAACCACAGAAAAGAGAAGAGTAGTTAAAGTCATCCTTTCTTTAACTTTAACATTGCCACCCTCTTACACACCTTTTCATAACTATAGCTGATAGACTGCACAGCTGGAGAAAAGAAAAAGAAACATACATTTTTGAAATGCTTCCTCAGTGCGAACAACTCAGAAACCTGACGTGAACAATACTTTGTTGTTAGATACAAGCTGCTAGCTAAAGACCAGCCGCTGTATACAATGTTGACACATGACAAGGTTGGAAGATGGAATCTGATTGCAACACACAACACCTAGTCATAACTTCTTGTATGCAACACCTTTAAACCATCTTAAAGCACCTTTTCCGTTGCTATCATGTCTCTCTTCAAAGCAAGATTAGCTCTGCAGATAATCAGCTGACAGATTGCTAAGAAGTCGACAAACCTGTCACTCTGTCAGAGCAAAGTAAAGCTTCACAATCTGAATGTAGGTCTCATTTGAGAGAGGGCGGAGGGAGTGGAAAGGGGAGGAATAAACAACTCATCAACAACAATAATAATAACAAAGACCAATCAGAACCAACAGAAATTCCTTGTCCCACTTGCCATGTATACTTTTGTATCCGGCAGCCGCACCTAAAAATTGGGTGCGGCACCTATTCTAGATAGTTTTTGTCTATTCTGAGACATAAAAATGTCTATTCGAGACCGAAAGGTTTATTCGGAGACACTTTTTTTTGTTAGACAAGCAAGTGTCTATTCCAAACATTTTTTTGTTATTTTGAGACACTTTTTGTTTTATTCTAGACACAAAAATGTTCTTATTTCAGATATGTTTATTCCGAACGGATTCTGGGACACAGATGTGCTTATTCCAGACATAGTTATTATGAGACACACAAATGTCTATTCCAGACACATTTTTGTTATTTCCAGACACATAATTGCTTATTCTAGACAACTGCCGCACCTAATTTTTGTCTAGAACAAGCAATTATGTGTCTGAAAATAACAAAAATGTGTGTGGAATAGGCATTTGTGTGTCTCAAAATAACTATGTCTGGAAAAAGCACCTCTGCGTCTCATAATCAGTTCGAAAGTAAACATGTTAGAAATAAACATTTTTGTGTTTAGAATAAAGCAAAAAGTGTCTCAAAGTAACGAAAAAGTGTATGGAATAGACACCTGCGTGTCTAACAAAAAAAAGTGTCTCAGAATAAACCCGAATAAACATTTTTGTGTTTCGGAATAGAAAATAACTGTATAGAATAAGTGCCGCACCCAATTTTTAGGTTAGGCTGCCGGATACAAAAGTATGGCTTATAATATTGACCGAGTTAGCATTATGTATTAATTAACGAAGTGAGTTGGAAAACCATTCAGGATAGAGTATAGGACATCAAGTGGGACAAAAAAAATCTCTACCTAACTAAAATGCAAAGCTGAAAGTGCTAAGTTGCACAACTTCAACTTTATCAAGGATCAGTCCTTTTAGACCTAATGAATCCAAATGTATACAAGGTCATAAGTATATACAGTTCAAGCAATGCGACTGAAATCTTACATCTGTAAGCGAGATGTTTAAGAGTTCAGATGAAATGAAACACTTAAATAGAACAAGAACCTGACAGCTATTTCGACTCATTCTGTGATAATTTTGTCTTCAAGTCCTTTAAGGCATCAACGACTTCCGTGTCCAGATTGTGCTTCAACAATTTACCTTGCATGGAAGTTGATCTACAAAGTAAAACATAAATTAAATTAAGCAACACATGTTCTGTAATGAACTTGTAATGCTCCATCTATCGAATGCCTGTTACATGAAGACTAGAAGTCAAAGAACAACTCCCATTATATAGCAAAAGTTGCAGTAAAGTCTAACAGCGTTACAAGAAGTACAACAGATCTCAGACATTCCAAACAACAAAATAAAATTATGTCATCATGACGAGAGATGGCAAATACCAAACTTGGTTAAACACAAAAGAAAAAGAGGTAATATGAGATACCAACTGGCATTACTAATTTACTACACTAAAACCACTAGAATTAAATTCATCCTCATTTGGAAGTTACACTGGATAGGGGTCTTGCCATCTCAAGATAATACGGAAATACGGAGTACAAGATAAATGTAATATATACCACAAAAAAGGGAGAGAGAGGTAGTCTCATAGTCACCATTACAGGAACTTAACCATAAAGCAGAAGAATTAAACATAATATAGGGGTAATCATAATTTGAAGCGTGATTACTGAATCAAGTGTTACAGATTCGGAACCTCCCAAAAAACTCATAAACTACTAATTCAATTCATAAAACAGAGCTGAACAGAAAACATATAATAGGCTCTATTCATAATACTAGTGTACTTGGAAAACAAGAAACCTAGAAACTCCTTAAAACTTAATCTTACTAACATAAGGAAATAAAAGAATCTAAATATTATGTCTTCCCATTAAACAACTAAAAGCACTCCTAAAAGAGGAACAAGAAGGAACACGACACGGACTACGGGTCCACGGTTCACCAATAAGATATCTTCTGCGATGAGGTGGGGGGTATATTTACAATCATTCTCCTAAATTCTGATTTCTAGTAACATAGTAAAATACCTCATAAACAATATAAACAAAAATAAAAATATTCGAAATGATAAACAATCTAAAACTACCAATCCAGTGAAAAGTTCTGACATATTCCGTTCCCTTTCCTGTTTGCATCATTAGGCATGAATGAAGCTTTATTATACAAACCTGAAGTCACTATTCAGTATTATTCAGTAACCTGGAATTTCCACGGACAAAGATATTAAGCCAGCCTAAAAAAGCAGTCCTCCTGGTCTTACAACATACTTATTCTTTGGTGCAGCAAGCTTTGGCTTGAGTGCTCGACAAATGAAGCAAGAGGGGAAGGAAAACACTTAAATCATCATAACTTGAATTAGAGCCACGATCAGAGCATGCAAACGCAAGCCCGAACATACGCACTACTGAAGAATAGAGAAACAATGCAGCATCAATCTTGGGGCTACACGAATATTCAGTAAAATTGAATTTATGCTCACCCCGCATGAGACTATGCACAAAACCTTGTGACAATGGTTTGACCATAAGATTATGGTCACACCTGTGAGCTACTGTAACAAGGTCTTCGTATGGGATTTTAAATAGTATTGCTACATTTTCAAAATAGCTTATCGTTTGAAAACTTTGAAAGTTCATCCTTGACTTAAAAGTCGCACATTAGCTTTCAAAGCTAACAAAATGACCATAAGGAATGATGAAATGGTGTTACCCAAGTATTACTAGACATTGTTTAACTATAAGTCTATATTCGGAGTACAAGCAAGCCATACATGAACAAAAGTTAACTAATCCTCACAAGAGGACAAAGGTCAATTCATAGTAGTAAAACCCATTGAATAAATAACACACCTTTGCTCTTGAAGCAACCTTTCCATCTCCTTCTTTGAAGCCTTAATCTACAAAAGATGACAAAGTAGTAAGTTGAAACAAAGTCTAATCTAAGATAAAAAAAAGAGTATATAGTCTCGAACAAAGTAATGCATACAGACAGTATATTTATATATCTCCTGAAAAGGCAAAAAGCAGAACCTTTTTAAGATGAATAGAAGAATTGACTTGTACCACTTCATTATCTGGATAATCGATGCAAAAATATACATGTTTGCCATCTTTGTCACCCAAAGGAATAGAACAAGGACATTGTATAGATGCAGAAATAGTACAGGTTCAGTGAATTATTTGGATAGTGTAGTAGAGTAGCACAATATTCCCTCTACCTTACTCCTCCGTCTTATGCAATACTGGGGTATCTCACTGCTCACACAGTGTTGAAGGCATTCTAATTGATGGGAATTTTGAATCCAACACTCATCCTGAATAAGTGGGTCCCATCTTTGCACTTACATGAAACACGACGCCGGAACTATTATTAACACATGGCAAAGAAAACTAAGCTATTCACTACTTAAGACGATCATTTCAATATATAGCGTGTGAAACCAAGTACTCATACTTGATCATCTAAGCGTGCACCATTATCACATTATAAAAAATAAAAATTAATAAAAACACACATTGAATCATGAAGATCAGAGTGCAGGAGCTCTAGAGCCTCATATATTTAATCCATCTTTCTTTATTCTAGGTACTGATATCCCCTACGTAATTATCACAATGTCTTTTCTTTATTCTAAAGAAGGATTGCCTCACTGTCACAAAAAGTTTGACATCTGCGGGCCTGCAGCACCCTCAAAATTCTACGATCCTGCATAAACTGGTATGAGACCTATAGGAAACCTTTAGAAGTTACAGAAATAGTAGCAATTTGGATTGATTCCAAGAAGCAGCATATTCATGATACTAGTGCATGGTTAGAACTAAGCTATTTTTAGTTCATTAAACACTTGCAATTAGCATACCATATTATATGTCTAAAGGTACAACTCAGAGTAAAAAACTAGAAAGATCCCTTACAGCCAGCAAAGGATATGAAGGTCTATGGAAAAACCAGGACCAAATGGAGCCAAATTATTCTCACTTACTGTCATTCTGAGCTTTTAAATGGCTTTCGTTTTGTCTTATCTTAGTTTATACAGCACACATTTATGTACCACGAAACACAACAACCTCCCTCCCTCCCCCCCCCTTTCTCTCTCTCTGTTGCTATCTTGATAAAAAGTATCAAAAGACTGTCCAGCTAATTTTCCCTATCAGAACCATCAGAGTTCAAAAAGCACTTACGCTTTGCAAAACGCCAAAAGCACAAAGATAGCGATCATGCAAGTATACTTCTAAACGTAACAAGAATCTTCACCAATACAGGACATGAGCATGACCACAAAAGAGAGAAGTTACTGCACAAAAGCTAGTACACTGTCATACCATGTATCAAGCAAGAGAGCTTGGAATGACACGTTCACACTTCATAGTTTGACAGCTTACCTCAGAAACCAGTGCTTTGCTACTCCAAACAAAAGCCCCCTGTGATCAACTATAATAGTCAGCACCAGCCTTTAGCAATCAAAGATAAAACAAGAACATATAGTAACACTCCCCAAGTTGCTTGTGCAGTTCGAGTGATCTAGCTTAAATTGGCTACTCTTTGCATGAGATTGTTAATGACTGGCACATATTCAGTTCACACTTGCATGCTTTTCTTAAATCGGGAGCTATTTTAACGGCAATGTTTGAAAGACCTTCTGGAGGTCAATAAAGTTCACTTCTAGGTATATTCCATTTTACAGCTTGGATTTCTTTAGATTTTAACCGGGACGAATCCAGACAGTCTCCATACATGTAAATTTGGACGGACAACAAGCCATGGAAGATTTAAATCAATTCCAGAAGCTCTGATGTCAGGAAACCTAATGGATAGAAAGATTAATTCATACTAAGTTTCAAAGTAATCGTAACTCAAAAAAGTGACAAACAAAAACCTACAAGGACACACTTCTAATACAAGAGTCATTAAAATATCTGCCTTTCTTATAGTGAAGTATCATATAATCATTGCATTACTGATCGAGGGTCTAATGGGAAACCCCATTTGTGATACCGATAGCAGGGGCAACGCTATTTTAACCCCTGTTGGATTACGGCAGCAAACGAAAAATCCTATCAGTGTGCTGTTTTGGCAATTCTGTGGATGTTGAGGACTTGAAAAGAACGAGAGGATTTTTCAAAGGCCAGAGTCCATAACCATCATCCATTTAATATTAACCAATGAGGTCTCTTGTTTCAGGAGATTGTGCCGAAGTTTCTTGGACTGCTGGTAATCAGCATTAATGGTTCCCTCATATTGGAGAATCCCTCTGAGGATTAATGGTTCTCTTATATTGGAAAAGCCCTCCGAGTGAGATTCTGTAATCTTGATTCTACTTTACAAGTTTTTGTTGAAAACAACTAGGAGATACAGAGGTCGATCTAAATGATTTTAAAGGAAAACGATGTAGTGTTCCTCAGTGTTTAAAGAGCAGAGAATACATACCGCTCCATAAGCAGCATGCTGCTGAGCGTGATCAGATGTCACCACCCAAACCTTTGGGCAACCATCCTCCTTCAATGCCACAACCTGCTTTCACATGAAAGAGTTTAGGCAGAACATATATAATAATGTAAATCACAAGGTAAGAATCCATCCAGTCACTTCAACTTGAACTAACCAATTCTTTTGGAGTACTTTACAAACAAGATACCCCCATGAACAAGGATAATGCAAAACCGAAGAAAATAAAGGAACAGCTTGGAAACAAGTTGACTGCAGACTTTGATTGACCTCATAGTAAAATGAAAAGATCTACGTCGAGGGGATGCTTAAGACTTGTCGTTGTTTTTTTTGTTTCATATGCATTCCCCAGTGACTGTCTACTTCTGAACATCTCCAAGCAAATGCCTGTGAGCAGAGCTCAGCGTTTTGATGTAGAGCAGAAGAGAAAAGTAGTCAAGGTAAACAGAAAAGCAAGATAGAATTAAAACACACTGGAGAAAGATAAAGAAATAGGTCTGAGGTAGGAGTTAAGGAACCTAATAGCCAAGAAGGTTGGGAAAAGTCAGGGCAACCAAAATTAATTTATTACATTTCTGAACCAGCTAAAGCAGATAAGGAGGCATAGAATTGAGATAAGTACCTCCTTTTCTATCCATGCATCAGCACATGATTCCCCAGAAAATATAATGTCCACGCTGCAAAAAAGAAAAAAAAAAACCTGCAATTAAGTAAGAGGTAGCGGAGTCCAGGTAACATAGAAGAATGACTAAGACAATTCCGCTCACCCCCTTAAGATAGAAAATTCAAATTTATGTGAAAAAGAACCAGACTTCCCACAGAAAAGTTTATTACAGCATTACAAAAGGCTTCCAGATTTATAAGCAGATTCTCTTGTTTCCTAGATCTAAGAGGCAACAGAAACAATAGTTCATAGGACATTAAATGGTACATAACCTAACTTTTCTGTTTGCACTTTCATTTAACATTAGATCTGTTACAGGCGAAAGAAGTTAAGAATGATAAATATTGTATGCTTTAGTCAAATGTAGTGAATGTTTGTAACAGATTTTTATAAGAATTCCAGTTGGTTATTTATGTTTTCAGTTTTCTGTTATTTTAAGGAATTCTTGTACAGTATACCTATGAATACTTGTCACTCATAAGAAATCTGATCAAGGAATTCTTCATAGCGCATACATATTCTTAATTCATAGCAGAACTGAATGATAACATAAGGTATAGGGGTATAAATAGCCTACCACTACTTGACAAACAAGAAAATTATCTACTAACCTAATAAACCTAAAAATAGAAGTTTCCTACAGCTAGCAAACTAATATTATCATCCTAAGACACTCCGTAAAAGAAATTACGAAAAGAACAAAATGTTTCCAAATAATACACATTCTAAACCCACCCATATGATACAAAGTATTCCTAGCTTTCCTGGATCCTTTATCTACTAATTCGCATAATTTTACCCCTCTTTGAAAAACTCGACTATGAGTTTGATTTTTGAAGAAAAAAAACATGGGCAGCATGATGCTTGAATAGATCCTAGGATCAGCGAGCATGTAGGGCGCGTATATGGGTGCCTTAGGCTAAGATGTTTTGAAGAAACAACTTAGACAAAACAAAGAGTCTCTGGATGCTAAAAAATCATCAGATTTGGTAAGCCCTGGGGACTTTTCAGCTGGTAACTCCTCTTGCTCTTCGTTAGACACCTTAACAGCAGGTTCCAGTTTATTCTGTTCCAGTTCAGCTTCATTATTCTCCTGGACAGCAACGACAGTGAGCTCTGTTTTTCTTCAAGACAATGCTTCTACAACCATAGTTTCAGCAACTTCTGGCTTTCAAAGTAGTTCAAAATCTGCTGTAAGTCTCGCCCTTTCAGCTCCCATTTGCTCTAATTTTTTTTCTGCTTTCATGCTTCCATTCACACTCCCGTCAAGCAGGTTCTTCTCAAGTTTTCTAACATGTTGGTCTTGCTTGAACACTGATAAGCTGCCAGTAGTTATTTATAGCTATCACCTTCTAACTCAAGGATTGAGCACGTGATAGATTGCCAAGAAACTCTATATTTAATGTGCTTTCAATATACCATCACACAAGGATAGGTGAGAAAAGTGAAAAAACCTTAAATTTTTAGTGACATATGGACCAGTAATAGCACCGTAGATGTTAAACCCAAGTGATTAGCCAGAAACTCAGTTCTACCCCTCTATCTCAACTCAATAGTAGTGAAGAAGACAAATAGGATAGCTCAGGCCTACTAGTTGAAGCGGACTCCAATTATTATACAATTTTCAGTAGAATAAAATGGTCACGCGTTGGTTATAACAAATTAGTACAAAGAACAGTGACAGATCGACAGCCTACGAGCAAAATTTGAACATACAGAGGCACATACCCAGCAAAAGTTTCCTTGTTGGTAGGTAGTCCAGACATCATAGCATCAAAAACAGCCACCACCTTTACTTCTGTGCAGTTTCCAAAATTGTTAATTATATATGATTCTTACAGCCAAATTACATGATTCTAATACTCACTATATTGCACAGGAGTGTTCATTTTTTACTTGCTCACAGGAGGTAGGATGATTTTTTTTACAAACATCTATTTAACGTACAATGAAAAGGTAGAACTTTAGCAAAATGGTAATCACCACTATTTTCAAAATTTTAATGCACTTCTCCATCATGCTGCTCATTCTTTTCTATGATGGGCAAAAGTAACCAATCATCAAATTGCTAAATTTGAGAAGCAAAGCACAAACCTCTTACCAAGCTGAACTGCACAAGTTCATCAATTAGCTTTTGCCGCGCTACATCAAGTTGTCCATTCATGAAGTGTTTCTTCAGTTTCATCCAGTAGCCACATACATTATACCCATCAACAAGTAAGACAGGAACTGCATTGTCGATATCCTGATTCGTACTGCATAACAGTTTAGAAAAAATGGAGATAACGTCATCATGCAACTGACAGCAAAAGACTGCATCAACTGTTCGACAAGGAGTACACCAGAGAGAAACATTACTAATAAAGTGTCAAGGTCGGATCCTTATAGAGTTCTCTGTCCAGTGGAAGATCTTCCTTCTCCTCTTTCTTGCGACGATAGCTAGTAGCTGGCTTAGGTGTACTGGATTTTCTACTCTGGAACTCCTACAGCAGTAACATAGGAGATTAAAGATCAATCTCCCATGAACAGATTTGCATACACAACACTGTACCACCTTCCACAATTTCACGAACTGCAGATTCTGCTTGACATTAGACATAATCCTAGGAGGTGGCTGCTCAGAATCCTATAAGAAGACAAAAACTCATTATCACCAACTTCAGAATGTATATCTTCTAAATAAACTTGTAACATACAAAAATATTGTTACAACCATGCAATGCTGAAGGATAACTGACAAAAACAAAACTTGAAGATAGCCTTCGAGCCCTAGTTGGAAACAAAAGGTGGCAAATGTAACACAGATAAACGCCTCCATCATGACATGTCTAAAGATCCCCAAAGGTGGCAAATGCAACACAGATTATCATATCATGACACGAAAGAAAACACGCACCCCACTATACATGGCAGGTAATTAACTCCGCGAGAAAGGAAAACTAGCAGTGCCAAGGCAGCAACCTGCACCAGCAGATCATTTCCTTGATGCACTATTCAACACAAGGTGGGCATTCCAGAAGTGATGACAAGGGATGTTGAAGGATGTGTGATGGCACCACCTGCTAGCAATGTAAATATGACACTAGCACCTACCCTAGACTACTACAGCCCCTATTCATTCCAGGTATTGGGTGGACAGACATGTCGTAAGATCTCATTGAAGGATTGGTCAAGTCCAACGGCAATGAGTTTATTTTGCTATACATAGATCAACTAAGAAAACACGAGTATTACATCCTCTGAATCTTGCACCGCCACTAAGGTAGCACAAGCCTTTTTGGACGATATACATAAGCTGCACAGCATGCCCATAGTCTTTGATATATATACCATTTTCTTCAACACCTTTTGGCAGGGATAATTTGCTATCCAGGGCACCATCCTCACCATGTCATCATCCTCGCAATCCTATAATCCTAGTCTGATGGACAGACCGAAGTCGTTAACATATATTTGGAAAACTACCTCATACGCTATTGCCATGAGAGCTCCAAATGATAGTGCAATTGACTCTTTGTGGCTGTCCTGAAGTCCATCACACCGTTTGAGTCTTTAAGATGTATAGACAGCAAAGTCCTTCCATATAAGCACCTCCACATAAGGTAAAAAGGAAAACAGCTTACATCAAACACATTTCATTCATGTTCTTAAATGTCAAGCAGCAAGATTTGTTTCGACATTTGATCTAAAAGTCGACATCATCAATATTTTGCACGAAGGTTGATGTTGTTCAGAACAGCTCTTATTCCTTTCATCCTAAAAGATACACTATTGCAGCAGAGCAGGAATACACAGTTAATCTAGTCATCTTAATCTTTCTTGCATTCTAGAAATCTAAGTCACTTCCAAAAATCTGTAGAACCTACTGGTCTGGCTCCGGTTTTAACAAAATCCACACTCCGCTAGTCCGTTGTATACCTGAGTCACCCAATGACCCAAAAAAAAGAAGCTCAACAAAATCCACTCACCTGGAAACGAGTATACGATTTAAATCATAGATCATGCCACCCAACTCAACAAGGCATTTAAGCTTTGAGAGTCTCCATAACCAAATTCAGGTCTGTATATTACTACAGCTGACAGAGCACACCCGAAGTTAAGTCATTATGCATGTTCCTCCACCTATAGCAGGTAGGATACACGTCAGCGCATAACGCCACAACTTAGAGCATGTTTGGTTTCTCATTTTTTGTCTCTTGGAAAGGGAGTCACTCTCCCACTCCCTTTTCTTTAGTTTGTTTAATAATTTTATTTTTTTCATTCCCTTTCT
>CAAKMY010042794.1:0-13505 GCA_901111285.1 Corrigiola litoralis
ACCTCCCGCCCCTTCCCTCCCTCCTCAACCCCTCCCTTTCGCCTCTTTCCTTAACATGGCCGTCGAAAAAGAAGTTTCATCAGATAAAAATGAGCGGCAACAACGTGGATATAACGAAGGCCACCCCACACTTGAGAAGAGATAGTCGTCTAACTTTGTTAGCCGCATAAAACGAAATAAACAAACAAAAATGCGATTTTTTTTACTCGGATCTCCGAGAAAGTACGCGGAATTACCAAAAATGGACTCCGGAACCGCACTCGTGACGCATTTTCCGGTGGAAAGGGGTATATTTGTCGCCGGAAAACATCGTCGGCCACCGGTCAACGGCGGTCAACGGCCGTTGACCGGTGGTCAATGTTTGAATCCGGGTTGGGCAGGGGCTTTGTTTAATTTTTCAAGAACTTGGCTTCTCTCTCCTTTTTAAAGATTACCAAAAATCTGATCCTTTTCTTTTTTTCTAATTGTTTGTCCTTGATTCCCCATTTTATCCTTGGAAAAGTTGCCCTCACTACCCACTATTTATTAGTTTGATATTTTTCCTTAAACTTTGTTCCAAAACAAAGTGGGAAGCTTATAGTGAATGGGAGGGAGTATTAAGGTCATAACATAGCACTCTTTTTTCAAATAAAATATTAATCAAACTACGTATACTATAAATCATATAACATACCTTATTTTTACTTTTTTTAAATAAATTACATACCTTATTTTGATTAATCTAAATTTATCAATTTCCTCATTTATTTATAATATAAAAGTCTCAAAATGAACCAAAAAAAAAAAGGAGGGAACAACAAAAAGAAACACAACACCACCATTTTCCACCCCCTTATCGAGCTAGCACCACCACCTTACTTAGCGCGCCACTGCCGCCATTTTTCTTCCCAAGAGACGTAACCCGGAACGCCGTAAAACCCCGTGGCTTCATCGCTTGAGCTGTGAGTCCCATTTTTTAGACAAACTTTGTATAAAAAAATGTCATTTCAAACGTATGATATATGTTATAATAGTTTGATGCTGTATAGATTTTCATAATTTCAATTTGCATTCTTGTAATAACTATGAGAAAGTTCCAAGACTGCGAATTAGAAATGGTAAGTTGCTATTTCAATTTCATTGATGAGAATATTTCTGGGTATTGTATGTGCTGCAGGGTGGATAAATATTGCATTGGTATCTTAACAAATAGTGGAAAGAATGGCTATTTTGGTTTAGCATGTAGAAAAGGAAGCTTGGTGATTTTTTTTAGCTGATTAGAATTCGATATCGGTGATTGGTAGCATATTTGGTTGAATTGTGGTAGAAAGAAGCAAAATTTGAGGATGAGGAATGCAATGAGGAAACTCCCTACCTCTCAATTGAAGCAGCTTCAACAGACAACACTTTCCGGGAGCCTCGCCCCGGCCTCAGCCCCACTGCTTGAAACCTTTCCTACCCCATTGCCGACACTTTCTGTTGCTTCATCGACGACACAGTCGCAGCTGTTGAGCTTCCTTAGAGCCCACCTTATACCCCCAATCACACCCCAAACACTACTACATTTTCTCAAGAATAAGCTCCATTACCACCCAAAGTTCACCTACCTCGACGTCCACATCTTCCAATGGGCAAATACCATTGATTCTTATCGCCACGACCATTCTACTTATGAATGGATGGTCAGGACCCTTGCTGTTTCTGATCGCTTTGATGCCCTTGAGGTTGTCCTTGGAAGTATGGCTTCTAAGCCGTGCCCTTGTGCTGATGGGATCTTCTGTTGCCCGAGGATCGAACCCATCTTTAGGTTTGCCATCAATTCTTACTGCAGAGTTGGGAGATTGAATGATGCTTTGGTTGCTTTTGATACTATGCGGAGGTTGATTGATGGAAGACCTAGTATTGCTATTTATAATATTTTGATTCACGGGTTTGTGAAGAACGGGCAACATGATACAGCATTGAGTTTGTATGATAGGCTTGTTAAGGATAGAGTTAAACCAGATGTTTTCACTTTCAATATATTGATTAGTAGCTATTGTAAGAGTTTGCAGTTTGGTTCAGCTTTGGAGTTGTTTAAAGAGATGAGGGCCAAGAGCTGTGAGCCTAATGTGGTCAGTTTCAATACTTTGATAAGAGGGTTTTTTAAGCAGATGAAGTTTGAGGAAGGGGTTGCCATGGCATATGAGATGGTTGAGCTGGGGTGTGAAATCTCAATAGTAACTTGTGAGATTTTGGTGAATGGGCTTTGCAGGGTAGGGAGGATGTTAGAGGCATGTGATCTGTTGATCGATTTTGCAAGGAAAGGGGTTTTGCCAGATGGGTTCGATTGCTCTGACCTCATTGAGAGGCTTTGCAGTCAACTAAATGTGAGTAGAGCATTAGATGTTGTGGAGGAGATGTGGAAGAAAGGAAGAAGTCCCAGCTTCATTGCTTGTAGCACTTTGATAGAAAGTTTAAGGAAAAATGGAAACATAGAAGAGGCACTGAGGCTGACAAACAAGATGCTAAAAGAGGGTATTCTTTTGGATAGTGTGACATTTAATTGTCTTCTTCAAGACGCATGTAATTCAAGAAAAACGGTTGAAGCTGATAGATTGAGAGTGCTGGCTTTCGACAAGGGTATGGATGCCGACGAGATGACGTATAACATATTGGTTGCTGGTTACACGAGAGAAGGTAAAAGAAAGGAGGGTGAGCGGTTGGTTGAGGAGATGCTGGATAGAGAATATGTTCCAGATATTGCTTCCTACAACATGTTGATCGATGGGTTGCGTAATCAAAAAAATTCTGCAAATTCCTGATGACACCTTGGAGACAGGTAATCAAGTCTGACTTTTAACATTTTCGAGGTATACTAACATAACATGAATTAGACGAGACTGCATGTTACTTGATGTTGCAAGTATTAGCGTTTGTTGGAACATATCTTATCCTGCAATGGACTTAAAAAGGATGCAAAGGAAATATAATATTTATTAGTTTTTTATGTATATATGTCTTGTAAAACTGTGAAATTGAAGATAGTTCTCTTTCATCTTTCAGAATCCGGCGTGCTTACCATTGACAAGGAGGTGAGGATGGCGCAGGATCTTCTCCATATGTTAGTTCCTGATATGTGGCAGGTGCTGACGAGGAAGCTTCAGTGTGAAACTTTATGCGTCAAACCTGCTAGAGATGGATGTTCTACTGGTGTTGCAATGCTGCGGTAGGTCTTCAAATTCATGTCCTCGTCTGCTCCTATTTGCTTATAAGAGCTTTATGAAATGCTAATGCCTTCCATCTACAATCAATGGTCTGATGCAAATCTTGAAGCTGTGTGGAAGACTTGACACTTTATGTGAAAGCACTGGAGATTCACCTTCTCCGAATCCCTCCTAACAGTTTCTCAGTACTCCCTCCAAACATCCCTTCTGCCATCTGGAGAATTAGTTCTGTATTACCAAACAAAATTTTTAGTTTTTTTCTTTATTATTATCTTTTTGATACGGGAAGAAGTTCCACCTGAGGAGGGATGCGGTAAGGAGTGAAATTCCCCTATCTCCCTTTTGAAGTGAGGACATCAACCCAGGGCATGTCTGAAGAAGGCTGGTGGGGGTGTGAGCCAGCTAGTTTCTGGAGTTTTGAAATTCTTCGTCCAATCTTCTGCATTTTTCCTGACGGTGTAATTTTTGCCTTTTTTCTTGTAGTCTTTGAGTCTTGACTTTAAGTATCTTTTTTTTGGGGTTCCATGGACCATTACCCTCATTTAATGTGCCTATATAAGGCAAAGCCTAAGCTTTAGAGTCTTAGCATCGATGTTCTTGTCAGGTTAAACTTTCCTCAATGTTGGTTGACTTGGATTTATGAGTGCATTTCTACTGTCAAGTATAGCATCCTCATAAATGGCACCCCTTCTCCTGAATTCTCACCAAAGTGTGGGCTTAGGCAAGGTGACCCGTTGTCGCCTTGTTCATTCTCTGCATGGAAATGCTTTCTGCGGCCTTGCTGGACAACCAAGATTCTGGTGACTTGATTGGTCTGAAAATTGCTAGAAGTGCCCCTGCCATAACTCATCTCTTCTTTGCTGATGACTCCCTTTTCTTCTTGAAATGTGATGTCCTAAGTTGCCTCAAACTCAAAGAAATTCTAAACTGGTTCTGTGATGCGTCTGGGGAAATGATTAACTTTCAGAAATCTCATGTTCAATTTAGCCCCAACATCCCACCTAATCTAAGAGGGTGGATCAAGAGCTCCTTGAGTATGAAGGAAGTAGATGATCTTGGCGTTTATCTGGGAGTTCCAATTGAGATTGGTCGGAACAAAACTGTCAAATTCGGATTTCTGGTGGACAGGGTCCTCTCGAAAATATTCTCTTGGAAAGCTACCTCTCTTACCCAACCTGGTAAATTTGTGTACATCAACAATATCCTTGCAGCTCTCAGCACTCATGTTCTTTCTGTCTTCAAAGTACCCTCGGCTATTTCTGAAAAAACCAATAGCTTACTGTCTAGCTTCTGGTGGGGCTCTTCTGGGGATCAAAAGGCTATACCTTGGGTAAAAAGAGAAATCTTACAGACTCCTAGGGGAAGAGGAGGACTAGGATTGAGATGCATTTCGTCCTTTAACCTCAGCCTCCTTGGGAAGGTAGCTTGGCGTATTCATGATAACCCAGACCTCCTCCTCTCCAAAACTTTGCTAGCCAAATACAAAATCAGCCCCATTTCCATTGACGATAACAACTCCCATCCTCCATCATCTTCCTCGTTTAGTTCTTGCCTTACCAATACCTCTAAATGCTACCCTTGACAAACTAGCCTGGGGCTTCACGCAAAATGGAGCGTACTCTACAAAGTCCGGTTATGCACACATCATGTCCCTCAAAGAACCCCCAAAACTCATCAAGGACGACTGCTTTTGGAGGAAGTTTTGGTCTCTGAAAATTCTTCCCAAATGGAAAATCTTCATCTAGAAGGTTCTCTATAATGCTCTTCCGACTCTGCAAAATCTTGCGAAAAGAGGTATGTTTCAAGACAATTTATGCCCACTCTGCCTTCATGGCATGGAGGATGTTGACTACAGATTCATGAATGCTCCGTCATGATCTGGAAAATTGGCCTCTTAGGTCTGAATGTTTGTGCTAATATCCATGTTCCCTTCTAGACATGGATTATGGATATGATTAGGTTCCTCATCAACCTGAATGATAAAGATAATCATAGAGTGATGTATTTTATCACATCCCTATGTTGCATCTGGATTGACAGAAATAGTTGTATTTTTCGTAGAGTTGTGTTCGACCCAGGAGGTGCTATTGGGAGGATCGAGTCGCTGCAATATGTTCACATGACAGCAACAAGGAGAAGATTTGATATGGACAATGTTCCCTTTGACATGATGACTACCTCTACTCAACTGACTCCTCCAATAGTTCGGTTTGGTGAGACTACAACTAATGACGATTATGAGCTGACAATTCAAGTAGATGGTGCCTGGAAAAAAATGATGAATGGCTAGACCACTTCTTGCAAAGCTGGATGGTGGGCAAATGACGAACACTTAATGTCCTCTAAGGGTGGATGTGCGACAATGGTTGCACTCTCCTCTGATCATTGTGAAATTTTGGCTGCTTACAACGCCCTGCAGTGGGCTGCACATTTCGGTGTTTCCAGGCTTCAAAATTCTTTCAGATTCTCAAGTGCTACTGAACGCACTACAAGATCCGAAGAATGGCAACATATTTACTAGAAATTTGTTGTGTGATGTAATTGTACTAGCAAGTTCTTTTAATTCTTGTTGTTTTGTTAAAGTTGTAAGAAACAATGTCTGCAAAGCCCATGATCTAGCTACCCAAACTAGAAAGAATGGGCCATTTTCAATATATATAACCTATGGTGGTGTCTGCCAAAAAAAAAAAAAGAGTCTTAGCATTATCATCTCATTTTGATCACAAAAATTAGACAAAAACCAAGAGAAAATTATCTCTTGTTTTCCTCCTCCATAGCCGGTTCTACCAAGGACCAAGTGAGCAAGATTTGTATCTCAATTCTTGCATGCAATCAAAGATTCATACTCTCCTCACTCTCTAGATAACTAAATATATAAGAGTTATATAGTTTTAGCTAGTTTTCGAGTTTAGATCGCCCTTTGTTTCTATCAATACAAAGGCGAATTTTTGGAGCCGGTGACCTTAGTGCTCATTCGAGGAGGCCTCTTAACCTTAGAGGCTTGAAGAGTTCAAGACCGGAGAGGGGAGGATCCAAGCCGAAAAGCAGCTCAAGACATCGATAAGGTTATAATCGATCAAGCTTCGGGAATTGTAAGTCTTGGTTAATTTACATGTTTTCTTAGCTTAATCACACATCACCATAATAAGATTTCGTGGAATGATTAATTAAGGATATTTAATCACTTTTAATGAGATTAAAATAGGGGTTAAACCAACACAAATTACATCAAAAGAAAATTACTTAAAAAGAAACAATTTAACATTCCTACAAACCCTTAAGACTATACCCTAAGCCCACCCGAACAGGGGCGGATCCAGGATTTAAAAATAGGGGTGCGGGAACAAACAATAAAGAAAAAAAGTGTAGGAAAAAAAAATCCGACGATCTAACCATTTATAAACTCCGACCAATTTCGAACATATTCAACCAATAATTTACCATCCACATCCACAACTTCACCATCTACATCCACAAGTACAACTTTACAATCAACAAACTCCACACAATTAAATCCACTAAACACAACAAATCAACAATCTAGAAATAATGAAATATAACTAAAATCCCCAAATTTAAAACATTCACAACCAAAAATAAGCAATCCAAAACTAAAATATCAAATATAATTTGACAATTCACACTAAAGTCTGCATCTTCCTTAACATTTCATCATCATTTAACAATTGAAACTCAACAAATTAACATCAACAAGTCTACCACCAAAACTATAATCATCAGAAAAACCCAAGTTAACCATATATATCCAATAACAATCAAAACATAACAAAACCAGTATAAAGAAATTTTAAACAAGACCCAGATGAAAGAGCACAAATCTAAAACTACCCATATAAACAAAAATTACTAAAGTGAAGATTGAGAAGGAATAAGAAAGTGGGTCGTTAGGGTTGCAGGAAGAGAGAGAAAGACTTTTCTCTAGTGTTTACTGTAAAAGACTAAAAAGGAGAGAGAGGGAGAGCAGGAGAGAGGAAGAGGTATGGAGAGGAAAAAGTGACGGTTTTTTTTTGGAGTGAGTGTGAGTTGAGTTTCTCTTTCCAAGTTAAAGGACAATGATACCCTTATTTTCCAAAAATGAGGGTGCAAGAAAAGAGGGAGTTAACTGTAACTTCAGGATTTTCATTTTTTTAGGGGTGCATTTGCACCCTCATGCAACTAACTAGATCCGCCCCTGCACCCGAACCCTAACACCCAAGCCTAATCCCAAACATAGCCCAATGTTTAAACCCTAACCCTAACACTAAGCCCAAGTCCGTAACCCTAACCCTAATCCCACAACGGTCGTCACCACGGCAATCGCGCCGCCGCCGCCATCATCGCATGTCGGTGACTAGGACGATGAGGCAACTTCTTCTTCCTCGCCGCAAAATCTTCTCGCCAATCTGTTATCGTTGTTGCCGCCGATCTGCTAACGTTGCATCGAAAACTCGTCATCGTCGTAGCGAAGAGTAGAGAGAACTCAGAGAAGGATAAAGAAGTAAAGTTGGGAGGGGGAAGAACGAAGAAGAGAGTGGAGGTGAGAGCTAAGAGAACACCTACGGTAGTCTTAGCAGTAAGTTGGCGACAATGGAGGATGTAAGGAGAGAGTGCAGATGAGAGAGAGAGAGAGAGAGAGAGGGAGGGAGGGAAGTGTTTCTATTGTTTTATGTTGGGGACTTTGGGGTTGGTATTTTGAAATGACTAGGATTGGGGTGGGAAATTCTTTTATGTTGCCAAACATATAATGGGCCAAGACCCTATTTATAAACAAAGCATAAGATAATTGTAGACCCGGTCACACTTCCAACAAGGGTATTTCCATTGATTTCAGCTTCATCGATAAGTCTTTCTTTTTAAAAAATTTCCTTTATATATAATTAGCACGCGAATGTTTAAAAAATAACAAAAGAACTATTTCAGGTAATAAGAGCTCTCTTACTCCAATCATGAAGTCGGAGATTCGATTTTTATCAGCGAGTTTGTGCGCACATTTCAAACCAAAACAGGGAGATGATAAAGGCCCATCCGGTGGCCACCAAATTGGTAGCCACCCTCTCACATCCTTTATTAGATTTCTAAAATTAAAAGGAAAATAAAAAAGTGATGTGAGAGGGTGGTTACCAGGTGGGTGGGTTTTATTTTCCAAATAAATAATGTTTAAAATTTTCTTAGCCTTTGTTTTTCTTTATTTTTTTGTTTCAGCGCGGGCTTTTGTCTTTGGGCCCGCCAAAGTTTGCCGCAAGCTTACATGACCATAGACTTTACGAAGCCTTTTAAATTAAAACCCTGGCGTGCTGAGTGTATCACACAATTTCACTCACAGGTATAATTTTCTCAATCTAAAAGCCATGCCAGAGTTACTGGAATTGAATTATTATTGTTACCCATGTCCAGGAGAGTACAGTATAAATTTACTGTCTTGGAGAGTATGATGTTTTGTTGATTGATTGAGCTTTTACTGTCTATACCAATTTTAGCTTTCTCCTCTTTTTTTTTTGTGTGTGTGTGTGTTCTCGTCTTCTGTTGGTCATAGAACATCTTGCTGTTTTATTATCTTGTTCAATGCAATTGAATTTTCCATGTTACCCAACCATTAAAAAAAAAAAAAAAAGATTGATGAGAAATTCAAAGAGAAATATAGGGTTGGAAGTGATGTTGAAAAGCCCAAATCTTGTGCTCTTTTGGTAGCTGTTAGCCTAGGGTCTCCTTAGTGTTGAGGCGTGGTGGTTTGGGGTTTGTAGTGACAAGGGAGATGGTAAATGTGTTACATTGTTCCCTTCCCTCCCCCACCCCACCTCCGTCGTGAAGGGGAGGGAGGAGGTGGGCTTCCATTTTCCCTCCTATTTGGTTTATTGAGAGCTTGTTTGGATGGAGGAAAATGGAGGGAAGGGGAGGGGAGGGAGATGGAGGGAATCGGAGGGATTCAATTTGCGAAGGAAATCTCCCTCTTCCCTTCCAAGAACCCACCTTTCTCTTGAATTCTCTCACCTTCCTTGCCCTCACCTTCCTTCCCCTTCCGTCTTCTTCCCTCCAAACTTGTTATTGAAACACACTCTAAAGGACCCCTTCCTTTCCCCAATCCTCCATCCAAACAAGGGGAATTAAATCCCTCACTCTCCTCTCCCTCCATGTCTTTTACTATTTTATACAAGGATTGATGACATGGAGTCGTGGGGTGATAGATGGCCAAGATTAACTGCAGATGATCCTTCTTTCGCTGGAGTAGAACATGCTTTCACATCATATTAATGTGCCCTCAACTATAATCTAGTGTGCCCTCAACTATAATCGTATGTCGTGTTATCCTATATTGCTACTGTTTGCAAATATTGATTTAGAAGGGTAGAAGAACACTTGTCTTAAGACACACTTTATCTTTCCTCGACTAAGTTTCTTTCTCTCTCTTGTCTTTTTTTTCATGTAGATCTTCAAGCAGGCTAGTATGGGACTAAAGGCTGGTATGAAAGTGAAGGCTAAAGTCATTGATTTCAAGAGTGTGGGTGCTATCGTGCAGTGTCCAAGTGGCGTCAAGGCAGTTTGTCCTCTGCAACATATGTCAGAATCTGATATTGAGACTTCCATGGAAAATTTTAAGGTTATAACTTTCTTTTTCTTGTACAATTACATTCTGCTGGAGTGTGAACTTCCATATGAAATATTCCATTGCTGAAGTAAACCTGGATCTAATAAGTTTATTGCAATGTGGTTCCACTATAAGATGCTAATTTTGCTGATTAATGTAATTCATTTTTTTCGGACAGACTCCCACTAAATAAAAGAGCAAAATGTTCTAAGACACTTGACGTAAGACATTGCCTGTGCTAAGTACAGTACTATGAATGTAATATTTTATTCAATATGCTATGTCAAAATTGTCTCCCTAAGTATGTAATAGACTTAGTGAATTAAATATGTTTTTTATAGAGGTTATTAATATCTATGGTTCTTTTCAGGTTGGAGCTGAGTTAGACTTCCGTGTGCTGAGCCGTGAATCTAAGAGAATAACTGTTACACACAAGAAAAAGCTTGTGAGTATATTCCGGTTCTATTTATGGTTCTTTTGTTGTTACATCATTATCTTCTTTGACTCTGTGGACAACATTTTGATGCATTCTTTTGATCTTTTGACAAGTATTTTGGAAAGGTCTATGTGAATTTCTTGGTTGATGAATTGTTAGCAGCTTGTAGTTGTACATGGTGAACAACGATGGCTTGTTTTTGCCTCTTGGTAGAATAGTTTGTGCTAAACATAGTGTTCTCAGTGCGTGTTTTGCTACCTAGTAACACTGGGAAAGATTCTTTTCTTCTGCAGAATAATTAATCTTGACCTTGTACTCAACAAATTGCTGTGAAAAGTCTTAGATACTAAATCAGGAGAATCATGGCAACTCTTCTATACAAGTTCTTTTCATAAAAGCAATTACTGAGGTACACTATAGCTGTTATGATGATCCAGAAGTCTGTGTAATGGGGGCAATGGCTGACAAGTATGACAGTGCGATAGTTGACTTCTCAAGCGGACTATGGTGGAAGCAGCTAATGTGGCGGCCAGTTGTCAGGCGACAGTTAAGGAATTGTACAATATCCTATTCGAAATTGGAGGGACAAGAATGAGGATGCACGGATTACCATGGTGGTTGGGTGACATTGTAATGGTGGGTGTAGAAGGGTAGTTAGTAGAGCTGATCATTGGCCGGGCTCGGCCTGGTGTTGAAATATTGGCCCGTTTGTCGGGTTTGACCGGGCTTTTTGGGGCCTAAAACCAAATCCTAAACCCGAAATTTTGCAATGTCGGTCTTTTCTGGCCTAATTATGCGCGAATGACCTTCTTGTCTAGTACTACTGTCCATTGTACTGGTTAGTGGCTGAGTGGGGTGGTGGTTTCGAAAACAATGGTGTGTGACTGTTGGTCATCTAGAAGGAGGGTATGTTGGTGTGAGTGCTTGGTGGCTCAGTAAGGGTTTGGGCGTCGCAGTGACGGGTGGGGAGCGGCAGGTTGCCTGTGAAGAGGGTGGTGGAGGCTGTCAGTTTAGTTGGTGGCAGGGGGTTTTTGGTGATAGCTGGGAGGTGGGACTATTTAGAGATTTAGAGTGAGAGAATAAGGGGTGAATAAGGGGGGGTGGGGGGGTGGGGGTTTGGAGTGGCTAGGGTATTTTAGGCAGTTGACAGATAAAGGGGGTGTTGAATAGATATAAGGGGGCGTTTAATATTCCAGTACTTTAATTGCGGGGTGAGTGTCTAAAGATGCTATCCTAATGTTGTATTTGTTTAGTGATATAATTGGCGGCCCTTATTTTGTTTTTCCTGTTTTTAATAGCTTTTCCAACTTTCTATATTGGTTTTTTTTTTTTTTTTATTTCTTCCATTGATCTCTGTCAACTCATGTCTGATGCAAAGGTGAAATCAAAGCTGAAGATTCTCAGTTCCTATGCTGATGCCGTTGAAGGATTAGTAACCCATGGGTGGATTGCGAAGATTGAGAAACATGGATGTTTTGTCCGGTTTTACAATGGAGTTCATGGACTCGCTCCCAGGTCTAATTTGGATATATTTCTTTGCTACGCTTTGGAAATGTTAATGATGGAATTGGTTTCTATTAGCAACTGATCTCCCTTTAGGTTTAGATTTTGGCTCTTGTGCTATTTTGATTTAGTAGATTTGATTATATGACCGTTGATTATGGCTGATAATAGAGACTTAAGTAGTTATTTGTGTGTCCACATATAAGAACTTTAATGGGGAGTTTGTGGGAGTTCTTTAAGCTAATCGCATCAACAAATAATGTCATTCTTCTCTTTTTTTTTATGAACCTGATAGAAGTTGGAGCTGGATTCTACTTGCTTTGCCTTTCTGTAGTATTTTTGACACTCCTGTATATTGAAGGGAATCTGCGGTGATTAGGACCTGCAGATATGTAGAATATGAGGAAACACTATTTACATAACATTTTAGTTATTGCATGTGTACGTATCAGGAAAAAAAAAATAGTGAACTATATAACATTTTAGGTATAAAATGTGTCCTCGTGTCTGAAACGTGTCGGTACCTGGGGACTTGATATGGGGATATGACCTTGTAGGAGCTCCCGTGCTTCCTGGTCTTGCCGTAACCCTCCATTTGTATAGTGTTCGCACTCTCTCCTCTTGTTCTGGGCTGACGCCCCCTTGTTTTCTTTTAATCTCATTCCTCACTATTGTAAAAGTAGGCCTCACCTGTTAGCTAGTAAAAATGCTACAGTGTTAGTTGTTAGCTTGCATTGAGCTCATTTGAGCACTCGTTTGACTTTGACATTAAGTAGTAGTAGTACCTTCTATTATTGTACATTAGTATGGTTAACTTTTAGCTTTACATGTACTGAGTGAATTGATAATAATGTATTTCAATATACATATTACATACGAAACTATTGTAGCAATATCTTATATTTTAGAAACTTAAAGTTCAATGGCTCTATCATGAATATTATTATCATTTTGTTCTTTCTTGTTTTTCAAGGAATTTTAAGTATTATTAGTTGATTCTGGCAGATCTGAACTCGGAATAGAGTCAGGATGCAATACAAGCTTTGGATACCATATTGGACAAGTAGTTAAATGCAGAGTGACCAAGTCTGATCCCGCAACAAATCGTATCTTTCTAAGTTTCATGATACCGAAGCATGATTATGACGTGGTCAAGCTGAGCAGTGTGGCTTCTGGAGACACAGAGTTTGTTATGCAGAATTAGTTTTTGGTTCCTCTTAATACATTAGGTTGTTGTTGGTACTATTTCCAAGAATATTTGTAATTTAACTCAGTGATGTGTTTTGGTTAAATTATCTTTGATTATGACGTGGTCAAGCTGAGCAGTGTGGCTTGTGGAGTCGCAGAGTCTGTTATGCAGAATTGGTTTTTGGTTCCTTCTTGATGCATTAGGTTGTTGTTGGTACTGTTTGCAAGAATATTTGTAATTTAACTCAATGATGTGTTTTGGTTAAATTATCTTTGACTAATGTATTATCTTAAATTAAAGTTTGAATGATTAAGTCAAGGATGTGGTAAAGAGGAGGTACTTAAGAGTGTGTTTGGATAGAAGGAAATGGAGGGAAAGGGAGGGGAGGGATATGGAGGGATGAATAATCCTTCATTTGGATAGCTAATGGGTGAGGAAGGGGAAGGGAGGGGAGGGAATGGGAGGGATTGAATTTGGCTCTCCCATGAACAAACCAATTCCCCCCAAATTGGAGAGATTTGGAAGGAAATGTCTCTCCTTTCCTTCCAAGAACCCACCTTTTCCATGAATTCTCTCTCCTCCTCCCCTTCCCCTTCCTTCCTCTCTCCT
>CAAKMY010042814.1:536-25045 GCA_901111285.1 Corrigiola litoralis
GGTCAAGCTCATGGATCGACACGCATGAAGAACCTATGAGATGATTTACAAATCTAGAAAGGAAACACATAAAAAAGTAAAGAAAGGAAATACAAGGTGTTTACATGATGAAAGTGGTGGGTCTTTACACATTGGTACCAAAGACAGGGTTAATCTCATAATTCAAACAAGTCTTGGGGCTAATTTGCGAATAATGGGCACCAACAAGTAACAACAACTAGTACACGTCTACACCTATATGCTCGCTCCAGTTTTATCAACTCAACTAGAGTTGGCCGTAACATTACCCTACACAGCCTCCCACCTTCCCTCCTCTTTCAACCCACCACGCTGTCCCCAAATCCCACAAACCCCTCATAATGGCATCCGGGTCAGGGCCCATGAGAGGAGGCGTCCGGCGGGCGGACGACGAGAAGCTCCACTTCGAGACAACGGAAGGGATAGAGCCAATCCCGAGCTTCGACAGCATGGGCATCAAAGACGGGCTCCTACGTGGCATCTACGAGTACGGCTTCGAGAAGCCCTCCGCTATCCAACAGCGCGCCGTCCTGCCCATCATCCAGGGCCGTGACGTCATTGCCCAGGCCCAGTCCGGTACCGGCAAGACCTCCATGATTTCCCTCTCTGTCTGCCAGATCCTCGACACCGCCACCCGCGAGTACGTCTTTACCTTTTAACTACACCGATT
The DNA here is from genome assembly GCA_901111285.1 of Corrigiola litoralis. NCBI lineage: Eukaryota > Viridiplantae > Streptophyta > Magnoliopsida > Caryophyllales > Caryophyllaceae > Corrigiola > Corrigiola litoralis. The sequence goes on from CAAKMY010042814.1 coordinate 1,225, forward strand.
GGGTTTAAGTGGTCGCTTTTTATTTAACACCCTTATGATTATATAAAGTCACCACTTTAATACCAAATACTAGACCTGCTTCTAAATTGGCTTAAAGTGCTCGCTTTTTATTCACTGTAGCTTTTGTTGACACTGTAGTAATCAAAGTCACCTTATTGATTACTTTTATTTTTGAAATTAGACGTGTTTGCAAATTGGGTCTAAGTGGTCGCTTTTTATTCACACTGTGATAATAGAAGTGACCACTTTAATATGGTTTATTTTTAAAATTAGATGGTTTCTGTTACACATTTAGTACGACTGACCCCTCCTCTTTTTTTTTTTTTTTTTCCGCTGTTGCGTTCTTTGTGTTGTTGTTGTTTGGTTGGTGTCTTTGTTTGTGAGTGTTTGTTGGAGAAACCCTAGTTTTGAGGGGGTGGGGGTGAGAGGAGTGCGTAAAGTCGCATAGGAGAAAGTAGCTCAAGCCAGCTACATGTTATTTGAAGAGATGACCTAGTTACGAATTGAGCTAAAATATTTAATTTTTTATGGATACTGTTGAAAAAAAAGAGAGGTCAAATTTAAGCTGATAAGTAATAGATTTTAGATGGTCAAATGGTTTAAAATCTGTACTTTATATGTGCATATGTGGGTAATTGTTTGATTTAAGTTGAAATATTCGAAAGGTTTTAGCTTTGAATAGGGGAACTCATGTTATTGGACATTTTTGAATAAATTAGGGCATAAGAATACTATTTCAAGGATGTATTCTGGATTAATTCAGGGGAAATCCTCTGAATTGAGATAATGAAAGTCATTTTATCGTTTAAGTTATACATTACCACTTTTCACTATTAATAATCCTTGGTGAGCTATTCTTATTAATTTTTGATCGAGATGAAAGGTTTATGGTTTATATTGATTTTATGTTGATTTTACATTGGAAATTCATTTTATTTATCAGAAGTTAAAAGGGTGATTTTCGGAGTAATTTGGAGATGAAAATTTATGCAGATAGGATTAGGACTGACTTCAACAGATGCAGATGAAGCCGTTATTCTTTCAACATTTGCAAAGCTAACCCCTGAAGTGACTTCAGTCCCGTTAGAGCTAACAGCTAAGATGGCGAACAAAAATTCCCCCTAAATTCGAGTCTAATTCCATAGATTTGATTGTGATTTAGAACTTCAATGAGTATATGTGGTGCGGGGGAAAAAAGAAGGAAACTAATTGATTTTTTATTTGTTGCAACATTTAATGTTTTCTGTTTCAGTTTTGTTGAATGAATTAGGTCACAGAGTACTTGTCTCTTCAAATATGACTATTAAAGTGGAGAAAGTTAGGGAAGAATACTTGCCCGCCTAATCATTGATTGTTTGCGGGTGATATTTGTTGGGTTAATGAAGTGGAAAGTTGTACCTTGGGTGTCATTGTCGAGGTCGTAGATTTTATTTTGTTGTTAGTATTGGATCTTTTTGTCTGGGGAATATACATGTGTTTTGCAGTTCAAATGAGATTTTGATATTTGTCTACCCGAAAGGGGAAGTTTAGTTGTGGCGGATAGTTGTGTGCTATAAGGAAATAGGTGATTTAGCTGGAGAAGAGTGAGATGACTTGCACAAGATGTTGAAATCTTTGGACAGTTAAGAGAGTGAAAACATGGATAAGCTTGAATAACGGGTAATTTGGGAATGAACATGGTATTTTCTTGTTTTCTATGTTAATGGCTAAGTGTAACATTAGTGGATAGTCTACCTGTAGTGTTCACAAAATTGTTGCAGATATTTTCTTTGTGTACAAAATTGTGAAAAGCAAATGGTGCAAATCTGTTGGGACGGAGGGAGTAATTATCTATTGTTTTGTGTCTAAGGTTGCTATCTTTTAGCTTCTTTTTCCGAAGGGTGGGAGGGGGGGGGGTCGCCTTATATGGTCAAAACTTCATGTTTAGTGTGGTCATGCTTTCCCCTGTTCGATTTTTAGTATTTGCTACAGAAACTGATTGCTGTCATATGCTTCTGTCCATTCTAAGGGTCCAAGCATTAATCTTGTCTCCAACACGAGAGCTCGCTTCTCAAACAGAAAAAGTGATAATGGCCATTGGTCAATACATGAGTATACAAGCTCATGCATGCATTGGAGGCAAAAGTGTTGGTGAGGATATCAGGAAATTGGAGCATGGAGTTCATGTGGTGTCAGGAACACCTGGCAGAGTTTGTGATATGATCAAGAGGAGAACCTTGAGAACCCGGAACATCAAACTTCTTATCCTTGTGAGTCACTGCTTTTCGTTCACTATTTTAATATCCAAACCTTTGGTACACTAGATTCGTATGGTTTTGGTCTATTGGATGTTGCTCAGCACACGTGGTGAGCTTATAGTCTATTCTATCTGTCAACAGGATGAATCTGATGAGATGTTGAGCAGAGGTTTTAAGGATCAAATTTATGATGTTTATCGGTACCTTCCTCCAGAGCTACAGGTATCACGTCTTTACTATATTGGTTCTTTTGCACTTTGAATGCTCTCTTCCTGGTTTGTCGTGGGCTATAATAGGTGTGAACTGTGAACAAACAACCTTTCCGTTACTGGGATACCTTTATCTTTAAAGCCTCATGCATACGGTTTTTCTTTTACCCTCTAATGATTTTTTAAGGTGTAAACATGACCCCCCCCCCCCCAGGTTAAAAAGTGAGGGTAAAATTATAAGAAATGGTTCATGATTCAAGCCCTGTAGGTAGTCTTAGTTGGCTTCTATAAAATATAGGATCATGGTTGAAGAATTCTATACCTGTCATCATTCAATTGCATTATGTGGATGTTTCTTGGTAAATATTGCATGAGATGACCTCACTTGATGAGGTCAATATTGTATACTGATTTATTGTTATGACATGATAGATTTGTGGATGTGTTAACTTGGTCACATACGTGCTGGTTCTGTGCCCTTGTAGGTTGTGTTGATATCTGCCACTCTTCCCAATGAAATTCTGGAGATAACCAACAAATTTATGACTGATCCTGTGAAAATCCTTGTGAAACGTGATGAATTGACTCTGGAGGTAAGCACGCCGTATCTCTTTCAAGCACTGAGAGAATAGATTAGTAGTTCAATAACTAATTATTTGTTCTATCAACAATTATAGGGTATTAAGCAATTCTTTGTTGCTGTTGAGAGGGAAGATTGGAAATTTGATACCCTTTGTGATCTTTATGATACTCTTACGATTACTCAAGCCGTTATCTTCTGCAACACAAAGCGCAAGGTAATGCTTCTGATTAAGTGCTTTCGTAAGTAGGAGCAGTTGTTCCTTGAGTGATGACCTTGTTCATTCTATGTTTGTTTTTTTATATTTATTTTCAAGTGCTAAGCTTGCTGCCAGTCGCTGTGTCGTTCCTTCAAAAAATAAATGTATTCCTACTTCTTTTACAACTTTTCTTGGCAGTATCATCTTTCTCGAAAATGATTTCTGTTGGACTTTCCTAATTAAGTATCTATCTGGGTTCAGTTGAGCCTACGTATATATGGACAGGAATCCGTGAATTTGTGACAATACCTTTTGGATTATTGTTAGCTTTTTGTCTTGGTTTCTGTGTCTTATGGTTCTGTGAAACTGGCTTATAGTAGTCGTGTTGACAGAGGTGACTTATAGTTGAGCAGGGAGGGTGTTTCTGTGTATTTAGTTTTTTAATTGACATCTTACGATTTTTATGCATTATGCCCTATCTTTGCTCAATGAGCTGTTATTACTGAACCTGCTGTTTTGGTTCATTTTTTTCATATATTTTTTGCATGGTGTAATAGGTGGATTGGCTGACGGAAAAGATGCGAAGCAACAACTTTACTGTGTCATCAATGCATGGTGATATGCCCCAGAAAGAGAGAGATGCTATAATGAAAGAGTTTCGTGAAGGTCAGACTCGTGTTTTGATTACAACCGATGTTTGGGCTCGTGGAATTGATGTACAACAGGTATTTTATCTCTCTTTTGTTTAGTTCCTATCCATTTTCATCTGTGAAGGGCTATTTGTGTAATAGCTTCAAAAATGGAATGGGAGATGAATTATCTAAATAGGATTTTGGTAATTTGGAGTTCAGTTATTTGTAAAATTGTATTTTACTTTCTTCATACCTTTGCACCATCTGTTTCCCTTTTTTTTTTTATTTCTGCAGCTCCTCCCAAAATCATTTTTTTGCCCCCTTGTGCTAATTATTGGGTTGGCATGCTTTAGTTAAGACTGTTTATATCAGCTGAATTTATGTCTAAGTCTCCCATTTGATTTAGTAAAGTCACCCCCATCAATTGAGTAAAGTGACCCTTGCTGTACTAAAAGGTCACTTTCATGCACACCTTATATGATGTATCCTCTACCCTGAAACTAGCCTTCAATTTATACTGTGGTGATTCTCTTCCTTTTTCCCCCCTTCTTATTCAATCCGAACCAAGTAGCTCCTTGCTTTTGTACATCAAAAACTGATTGCATGAGCTCCATACTTCCATCGATCAGGCAGGTGCATGATTTGCACATGTGGTCTCTATACCTACTGTGTGAGCAATTGAGCATATCCCATTGTCTCTCTTGATGCCGCTACTTACAGATAGGTATGGAGAGGTCAGCTGTTGAAGAGAGGCTGTTTCAGTTCTGTTTTGTATGCACAATATTCCTGATCAAGGAGGCTTTCCTTAACTTGGGTGTGAATAAGAAATGGAGGACAACCCTTTCACAATCCACCTTTCTCCTCCAGAACAAGGAAGGGAGACATTCTCTTTCCTTCCTGTTTGATCTAAGTGAAAATTGTCCAGCATTGACTTGGTTCAAGTTATGTGAAGTCTATGTACTATTTCAGTTTTTAATGCGTGATCTTTCTTTGCAATACTTCACTTGTTTCTACTGTAAACAATACTTTAGAATTAGTAGTATATATTATCTCAATTTAGGAATTGTACCTCTTAGAAAGGATGATGTCCCGGGTTCTGATTTAAGTTTCCTGTTTATTTATGCAGGTGTCGTTGGTAATCAACTATGATTTACCTAATAATCGAGAACTTTATATCCATCGGATTGGTCGCTCTGGTCGTTTTGGGCGCAAGGTATGTAGTGTCCTTTAGCAGAATTAATTTAGCTTTTCTACAGAAAGTAATTCGTCATAATGGTGTTGTGTCTCTTACTCTCTTATGGTCAAAGAGGATTCTGTCTGACCAATATGGGTTGCTTTTGGCACTGTGCTCTAAACTATAATTGATATGGGTTGACCGTTTTTCTATCCTCTGCTTATTTTAGTATTTCTCCGTATTTTGGAGCCTTCAATGTTTATTATGTCTGTCACCCCCAGTCTCGAAAATAATAGAATAGTAAGGTTATGAAAACAATCAGAAGGGAAACCTCCCGTTCTGGTCCATTGCATCGATTATTTTCAGAATTGAAGAAATGAGATTGGAAGGGAATTGGTTTGTAACCTTTGAACTTGAGAATTAAGATTTAATGTTACTCTTGTTATTTTGAGAGACTGAGAGTGTATATAAGATGATCTACCCCTCATGTAAAGAACATGTATTAAACATTTTGGTGTGTAATCACGGAGCTACTGGGGATAGATTCTCTACTTTGTGTCCCCAAATGTCTTTTGAGCGTCTATATTCTGAAGTAACAATTTGGACATCTTTTACTGTTGTGCCTGTTCTAGGTTGTCTCAATGCCCTTCTAAAGCTGATAGCTAAAAATACTTTACTAGGTTACTGCTGATGTGATATTTGTTTCTGCTTGTTTTTCAGCGAGTTTTAAGGTTCTTGGTAAAGTTAATCCTCTTTGTTATATACAACTTTGTTTGACGTCCATCCTTTCCGGAGTTGTTCTTGTATTTCATACTCAGCTATGAGAACTATCTTGGTGTCACATGGTATGATGGTCTTATTTCTTGCAGTATCTTTTCCTAATCGGGTGTTGGCTGTATACGTTTCAGGGTGTTGCTATAAACTTTGTCAAGAGTGATGACATCAAGATTCTGAGGGATATTGAACAATATTACAGCACACAGATTGATGAAATGCCAATGAATGTTGCTGACTTGATATAAGATCGACATGTTTTTATTTGATCGACAGTGTGGCAGAAAGTGAATGACTGGTTTGTTATGTCTGGGACTTGGAAGTATGTTGGCATGGTGACAAGCTGCAATGTGTGGATTGTGGGAATGATCGGTTTGTAGTTGATTCTAGTTTCTGTAACTATAGTAGTTATTTTGTGATTTGGACAGTGTTTGATGTGTTAACATGGTGTTTTCTGATTCTGCTCATAACTGGAGCTTTCCCGTGGTGCATCGTGTGTGTCAGATTGCTGATCCTGGTGGATTTTCTAAGCTGTCTGAGATCCTTGCTGAATGAATGATTCATTTTGTTCCTTGTTTGAGAGCATGATTTGTTCTATTTCCCTAAAAGAGTGTCTGCATTTGGTAAGGTGCTTTAGTTGGGTGACATTTACTTCCTACATTCCCGGGAAGGATGAGAGTTCGTAGTTGCAGATTCTTTAGGACTGATAATAATGTTACTGCCCAAAAGAGAAAAGGTTCAAGGATCTCTATTTTTCAAGGTCTCTAGGCATCTATATTTTCAGTTCGATGGAGCCGACCAACTTTAGTAGAAGATTCATCCGTGATTAATTGCTTTGGGGAAGTCCATGTATTAGTCTAATATCGTTAATTGAAACTTGATAGTAGGTAGTTTATCCTTTCCCTAATTTCTCACATTGACACCGACTTTGGTAGCATTTTAATTTCAACATTTTACCTGTATCTAGTCTCCCCTACTGTGTTCAGCATTGATAGCATAGAAAAATGCGAAAAATAGAAGGTGCACAAATGCATGTGGAAAAGGCTAGTCCGGCATCTTGATATTTTTTTTCTCCTGACAAAGGAAAAACAAACAAAGCTTTAGACATAGAAACCTAACTAAACCAGAGAAGAGTGATGAAGTCGTCTCGTTATATCAAATTTAAATAGGTGAAAGTGGTAACTTGAACCTTTGACTTTATTGTAAAATTAAGACCCATTGTTTTTCACGGTAGCAATTTGGCCCGGTTGGTTTACCGGAAAATGTAATACCCTTACATCCGCTTGCCAGTGAACAAGAAACAAGGAAGAAAAACACGTACTTATAAAGCTTATGCTCAAGTGATCAATGAAGAAAACATAGAGACAGGTAAGAAAGATGAGGGTGATGTAAATCATATGATTGACAATAATAACATAGGATGTTGGAAATGTAATGGGTTTGAACTACAACTGGCAATGTGGCAGATATGTATTTTTGAGAGAGCGACACTCAAATTCGATACCCCAATGGCTCCCTATAATTATCCATCAGCGACACTCAAATTCAGTACCCCAATAACTCCCTATAATTATCCATCAATTTAAGTTAAATTACACTAAAAACGAAAATTGTTTTGAAAAAAACCGTCTCATCCAAAATCAATAATAATAATAATAAAAAACAATCAATCAAAACACCCCAAATTCTGTGTCAAATACTCAAATTCGGCACCACCCGATGACGCCCTATAAATATGTAAGGGGGGTTTATTTGTCTCCAAACACCCCAAACTCTCTGAGGAACTAACTCCCCATCCTAAAAGACTTTCCCTTTGGACATACAAATCACTACACACCACTCTCCTCATTGTCTTTACTAGTTCAAAAATGACGGAGGCAGTGATAAGGAGCAAGGCCGGGATGGCGAGCGTGAAGGACATGCCCCTCCTCCAGGATGGGCCCCCACCCGGTGGCTTCGCACCCGTCCGCTACGCTCGCCGCATCCCCACCCAAGGCCCCTCCGCCATCGCCATCTTCCTCGCCACCTTCGGCGCTTTCGCTTGGGGCATGTACCAAGTTGGCCAAGGCAACAAAATTCGCCGGTACTCAATCCTTTGTTATTATTATTATGATTATCATCATCTTTATTATTCCGATCTTGTCTTATTATTTGTTTGGGTTGTTTTTAGTGTTGCTTATATGTTTAGTGAGATTGGATTGATGCTTATTGATGGGTATGTGCCGAAATGGGATCAAGATGTTAATATTATGCGAAAGGCTTGGGAGATTAATATTTGGTTGGATTGTTTTTAGTGTTGCTTATATGTTTAGTGAGATTGGATTGATGGGTATGTGTCGATACATAAATTTTTAGAAAAGACCGTCTACTTTTATTGCTCCTAGCAAGCTTACCATAAGAGTAGACGAAGCCATGCTGCCCAAAAAAGGGATATATATCGCTCATTTGGCTTGGGCTTGCGGGTGTTTCCTAAGATTTTGTGCAAATTTAGAGGATTGAAGACATTTTTGTTGATGGGTCACTTGGCATTTGTTTTGTGTTGGATTCATGGGTATCTGTTGAAACGGAAATTCTTAGAAAAGACAGTCTGCTTATATTGGTCCCTCTAAGCTAAATCAACCCGAGCTTCATGCAAGTCCAAGTCAAATGAGAGATATATATTCCTTTATGCTGGCCTGGTGTAATTAATGATCAAAAGAGACGGTCTCTTTCTAGACTTTTTAGTGTTGAAATGGGGACATTTTCATGGATGGGTTATTTAGCATTTGTTGTGATTCTGTTATAGTACTCATGGGTACTTGGTTGCTTTTTATATCGTCCGTTGTTTGAAATTTATGTTTGTGAGCTGTTGGAAGTGGTTATTGAAGGTTATAGGATTAAATATTCACAATTTATCTAGATAAGGTCTATTCTTTTACCTTTAATTACCGCCCTTTGAGTTAAAGAGTCACTTTTATCAACATTGTAAAAAGCAACCACTTTAAGCCAAAAAGTAGAAATGCCAGTTAAAATCTTAGGGATATTGGTTCTTTTTTGTGATGAAAGGGAAGCTGCATTTGGTACAAGTGTTTTTTATTTTCGGTAGTGAGTTTGTTTTGATTAAGCTGACAGGTCAAGTATGCATGGGGCTAAGTACATTGATAAAAGAGTCTGTTTAGAGGGGCTTTCTCTTGGGGATTGTATAGTGTTTGCGAATTTCGTTTTAAACCAAAGAAGGTTATGGCACTCCATGTTGGAGGTGAATGGGATCGAGGGAGTTATTGTAGGGAAAAGAGTTCAGTGATTTGCTTGAGCTGCTTGAGGTATGAAGTTTGTTATTGAGTAGCATTAGGAATATGTATGTTTGTTTCTGATGGAAGGTGAAAAGGAGGGTTCTTTGAAGTGTGGAACATATATTGCATGTTGCAAGGAAAGATGGAGATTTGTGGGAAGCTCTGAAAGCAGATGTTTTCGAATGCAACGAAAAAGGGTTATTGGGTTTTTTTTTTTCATTGAATCGGTTGGTGGGTATTGTTTGTAAATTCTGTGAGCTGAAAGAAGGTTGATGTACTCTCTTTGGACTAAGGCTGCAAGTGCATCAAAGGGGTTCCAATTACTAACCTTCAAAGCAATTAGCCCCGTTTGTAATATGTTTAGCTAGGAGGAGCACTTATCCTTTAAAGCTTCTATGTCTTTAACAATACCTGATCTTTTAATAGAAAAAAAAGTAGAGGTTGCATCACTGAGTATGGAGGTGAATAAGGTTAAATGAGCTGATGTAGGCAAATGAGTTCAGTCTTTGGTGATGCTGCTTTGACTAAGTTTTGATGATATGATACATTGTTTCATTTAGTATTATGAAGAATATGGATCTTTGGATCCGATGGAAGATGAAAGGCGTGGTGCTTGGGAGTGTTGATCATAAGGATGGTGATCTGTGGGAGGTTTGAAATACATTATGTAATTGAATTAAAAATTACTTCTTCGTATGTTCCAGAATTTTGCATGTCATAGTGTTTCAAAATGCCCAAGAAATTGACATTGTTGGCAGAATAGCATTGTGGCGTGTCCTTTTGGATTTTTCAGGATGAGGAAGCTTTTGTAAATTGAGGGTTTCCCATATGATGGATATGGTATGGTTCTACGAGGGTGGAAAAGTAGCACATGTTGAATTCATTATGACGATTTTTTCTCTATTCAATCGTATGAACATATAACTCGACTCTTTTAAAGTTGAAGAGATGTGTTCTGCAGTAAGAGGAAAGAACAAGTATCCTAACTACGTTCATTGTTCAACAACTTGCTTAATTATACCAGTCTAGCTAGCACTATGAAGCAACCAAGTGTCCATGAATCACTTTGCAGTTTTAGAAGAGTCTCGTTGTAATCAGTTTTGTTATTGACTTCAGGCTGACTGAGACTGCTCCCTTTTTTTAAATATTAATGCTGGTTTTAGTCAATCTAATGGTGTGGTTACATAGAGTTGAGTTATTGACGATTTTGAATTGTCATACTTTAGTGGAACTAGTCAGCTGAATCTCGAGGTGAGCAATAAAAAGTTCTTTAGGTGATTTTCTTTGCCTTGGCGTAACATAATTTGAGATGTTGCCTTCTTAGTCTCGTTTCTAGATCTTTGCTGTAGCTATTTTTTCTTGCTCTTTACTGTTGCTTCTTCTATTGTGCTTGGAGCTACCCGTTTTTGTCCATTTTATCATTTGGTAGTAGTCTTGATTGATGTGCTCATAACTATCCTTTACAGTATTTTCTCTGGGGTAGTTCATTGTCAGAAGTTTGCTCCAATACTTCTAATTATTGAACCAAAGAATATTTTCACTTTTTCAGTCCCCTAATCATGGTTTTATGTCGATAGTTAGGCTTTTTATCTCATGAGACTGTATTATTACAATGTTTTTTTTTGTAATTTTCTGGTGTTGGTTTGTTTTGAAACTTGGTTCGTGTTAGTATTAAGAATCCGATTTTTTTTTCACAATAGAAAAGTTGGCTTTATATGTTGCTTTTTAACCCTTAACGGAATTGCTATGATAGCGCTCTTGTTGAGTGGCTATCATCTATCAGGGTCTAATAAAGCCTAAATTTTTCTTTTTGTGTTCTCCCCCCTTTCAATTTGGTATATGCACACTCTTTATTCTCTATGTTTTGGTAATTTGGGTTTGAGGGAAGGGAGCTTTGAGTCTTTTGCAGTTGTGACTTGTGAGCTCAAAGCAGTATTCGACTATCAAGTTGTTCTGCGAAAGTGAGCTTACTATCATAAGTCATAACTGTTTTAAATGGTTCTGACATTTCAATGTTTTTGTACAATAGTTTATCTTAACAATTTCATGGAAGCCATTGGTATGCTGTATCTGCAATCGATAAAGTGTTTTCAGTTATTTCGATTACGTATGTGCATGCCTAAGCAGGAGAAGGGAACATGTCCTTTTGGGTTGCACTTTGCAGGGTAACATCATAAGATTTTTGATATAGTTTACTTGCTTGATGATAGTTCATTAAAATATTGTATATATTATATACTGGATGTTATGCATAAGTTTATACAAGGTCTTAGAAAGGCCATTTTTATTTTGTTTAGGAGTTTGTGTTTTGTTACATATGAACCTTTTAAAGAAAGAGGGGGTGGGGGGTAATGGTAGAAATGAAGGAAATAGTTACTGAAATTAGAGATTTCTCATCCTTTTGTTGTCTCAGGAAAAGAGTTTAACTGGAATTTGTAGGTCAGTGGTTCGATTTTTATGGAAAGAGAGGTGTATCACAAAAAATTGGATGTATACAAGGGGATTATTATTGTACATGGAGAAGATATATTAAGAGAGGAAAGAGTGTTCAAACTTGTAAAACTGTGCCATTAGTGGCTCGGTTGTATTTGGAAGCCAATGGTCTTTCTTCTTGATTTGCATCTGTTTCTCATTAAGTGTTTGATTCCTTGTTAAGATTTTTGGTGTTTTGTGAATTATGCAACCTGCAACCTTTGTTGGAAAATGATTCCGGTAGGTAGAGTTGCTGTTGAAAGACAGATAGACAGAGGGTGAGGGAGATAGATAAAAAGAGAGAAAAAATTATTAGGTGTTAGCATGCCTGAGAAAGTGATGCCAGGCTGCCAAGTTTTTAGGCCTAACATTCTATCTTTGGAACTTGGAAACAGAGAGATCTAGAAGGCTGAAGGACCTTTTGCATTCCAAACTTCTTATGGAGAAAGCAAGTGAGACCTAAAGTTACTTTAAATATTAGCCTGCCTATGGTTGCTGTAGTTCTGCCTACGGTTGTCACTATCTCCTGTTGTGGTTCCTATAGGTTAATGTCTCATCTTTTGTGTATAATTTGGATGAGTATGAGCTTTAGATGTGTAATAGTTTTCCTTGGTGTTTCTAATATCGCTGAAACTTCTGTATGAAAGTGCTTAACTCTTTGTATGTTAGATGTAGCTCATGGCCAGTCTATTATGCACCACCGTCACCACCATGTTCTACCATCAATTGCCACTAGACACACTTACATTAGAATATTTGGTGTTTTTACTTGGATCATCTTCTGGTCTTTGCCCTCTCACAATATCAGACTTTAATGTAAGAAAGATACAGGAAAGGAATTTTTAATAAGAGTAATCCCACGTTTCACCTATCTGCAACTAGTAATCCCACCTTTTCATTTAAACGCATATGATACAAAGTTTCATCATTTGTTCCGATAATGGTCCATGACAATTAAAAGCAAGAAAAAATGTTTATTGTTATAAATTTCCCTTTTTACCCCTCCTCTCCTTCTTATCCCAAACCAGTATTTTTTTTTGTTTTCCCTACTCCCCCTCTACCCACCAATGCTTAACCTGGGTTCCTACTGGTCCTGCCCACAGGTTGACCTCCCATAATTGATAGTATATGTTTCTATGAATTATGGTTGGTATTTTAGCAACTATATTTTTAGTCTCAATGGCTATGTTAAATGTCACTCCCACAACGAGCAAAACTCCCCTACATAGGCAACATAGTAGTTCATGTACATTAAAAAGCAAGGTGCTGCTTTTATGACATTATTAAGAACAAACACATTGATTACCTCGATATTTACGACAATATTAACAACAAAACACGGATTTGGGGAATTGGAGCGCACATACTCTTTATTCATCAGTTTTCTATACATCAGGTGGATAATGGTCATTTGATTGTATTTAGTTGAAAAGTTGTGTCCTTTTGTAGTTTCATTATATAAACCGTTCTTCCTACACTCAAAAGTCAAAACCTCCTCCATCCTTCTCCTTCACCCTTCTCCGCCAAGTTCAAAACTTGCTTCAGTTCTCCCACTCAAACAAGGTCTCCAGAGAGTAGTGTCACAACTCAACAGCATATATGCTTCAACGTAAGCATTACCCGGCCACCCTCTACCGCCATGGAACCGACAATACATGGATACCTGTATTGCATGAGAGCCACTGATTGGTTCTATGATGTATACGAAGACTTCAGATATAGGATGTGTGTATCAAATTCGAGATTTCGGTTAATTTATAATGGGATGTAGATCACGGATACCTCTACGCCAAACACACTTCACATGATTAACGGCCTTACCATTTTGCTTTTATGGCTACCATTTTGCATTTCATTTTTATCCTCCAAACGTAGAAAAATTAACCTTTCAATGAAATACAATGAAATGACCTTTATCCACCAAATGTATAAAAATAAGATAAATTAAGAGTATGCGCCGATCTTTTTCCCCGAATCCGCGTTTTGTTGTTAATAGTGTCGTGAATATCAAGTAAGCATAGCGTTTGTTCTTAATATTGTCATAGCATTTGTTCTTAATATTGTCATACAAGAAACACCTTGCTTGTTAATGTACATGAACTACTATGTTGCCTATGTAAGGGCATTTCTCGATCTGGGAGCGACGTTTAGCGTTGCCATTGAGACTAAAAATATAGTTGCTGAATGCCGGGCATAATTCATGGAAACATATACTGTTTGTGTTGGACCTTCTGAACTTAGAATGTGGAGCGAGCGAGTGGATTTGTCTGAACTCTTATAGCACCTTCCCAAAAATTTAAAGATTTAAGAATGGAACTGGTGAAGTGAGTGACTCTTTTGGTGATTAAGTCAAGCCAAACAGCCTTTAGTCTAGTTGCTAGTGAGCTGTAGTTAGTTCCGTGCAATACCCTCTCATTTTTAATGTTTGTCTTCCTCCATTTTTCCCCTTTGTTCCATCTGTCTTCTTGCATCTTTATCTTCAATTCCCTATTTTGCCTGATCATGTAGCTGTCTCTACATTGATCTCTCTTCATCCTTTGTGATTATGTAAGGCCATTTCTGTGGGGAGCTGTGGTTATTGTTGTGTTTTTACATCAGTTATGCGTGTGTGAAGTATGGATGGCAATTGGCAAGGTCAACCTGCATTAGAGATCTTGCTCCTAAGTACTTGTGAACACTTCACAGCGGCTGACATTAGTGCTATTAGATGAGCAAAGAGGATATTCTAGCTCTTGCTTTCTTGGATATGGGAACAATTAGGATAATAACCTGATTTTGGAAACGGTTATCAATACTAAGCTTGTCACTTTTGGTGAGACATCACTCCAGAGAAGCTGCTAATGTAGTTTAGGTCTTTCACACTCTATGTGGATCTCTCTTATATAACTGCCAAGAATTACCTATCTTTTGAACTCATTGTCCAAACATATACAGAGCTCTGCTGCATTCTGATTATTGAAGCACATGTTTAATGAAGTTAAGCAATCTCTTGTTGGATGTTCCCTCATATTTATATAATGTGCAAATAAATACTCAGAACTGAAAATACTCTATGAATCAGAAGCGTTGTAAATGCAATACCTAAGAGAATCGTCCCCTGTTATGGAAATGAAGTAGCTTTAGCTCACATACTCGAGTAGCAATTTATTTATTATATGTGCTAATGATAATTCATGAATAGGGCACTTAAGGAAGAGAAGTATGCAGCACATGTTTAATGAAGTTCAGCAATCTCTTGTTGGATGTTCCCTCAGATTTATATAATGTGCAAATAAATACTCAGAACTGAAAATACTCTATGAATCAGAAGCGTTGTAAATGCAATACCTAAGAGAATCGTCCCCTGTTATGGAAATGACGTGCTTTAGCTCACATTTACTTGAGTAGCAATTTATTTATTATATGTGCTAATGATAATTCATGAATAGGGCACTTAAGGAAGAGAAGTATGCTGCTCGCCGAGCTATATTGCCTCTGCTCCAAGCGGAAGAGGATGAAAGGTGATAAAGCTTCGTCTCTCCCTGTTTTTTTTGGTTATATTCTATTTTTAAACTATCCACTGGCTATAACTATATCCTTAATAGATTGTTATCTTTTGTGCAGATTTGTTAAAGAATGGAAAAAATACTTGGAAGATGAGGCCAGGATTATGAAAAATGTACCAGGCTGGAAGGTGGGTGAGAATGTATACCACTCTGGGAGATGGATGCCTCCTGCAACTGGTGAGCTTCGCCCTGAAGTTTGGTGAGGCATTACTGCGTTGTCAAGATCTCAAAGAAAGCTTGTTCAGTTGTCCGCTGTAGCCGACCTTTTCTGATTGTTGCTATCTTGTAGGGTATCAATAATGTATCTGAAAGGATTTCTTCACCTTTCCAGTGATTGAGTAATTGTGTTGTTGCTGTAACGTTGCTGTATCACTTGGTGGATGGCACTTTTATTTTGTGTTATTTGCCACTACTTTGCCTCCGGAAATCAATTCAAGCATTTACTGTTATTGAAACATTTTTATCAAAGAATATAAGATTTGGAGTAATGTTGTCTGTTGTTATGGTATTGAAGTAATTCATCTCTATCAGTGTGTGAAATTTATGTTTGTTCCTTGAACTAAGAGACACAGGATCTTGCAATCATTCGAGGCAGATGCTGCGAATCACAATACTTGTGCTGTCTATGGTTTAGTGCTTGCAAAAAAAAAAAAAAAAGGTCATCCTTCGGAATTTAGAGGAATACAAAGAGGCACAAATAAACAATTAAACAAGTGTTATGCATGTGTATATTTGTACATTGCTTAATTAATGAATACAATGTATTTTCTTTAAAAAACTGTCGAATGTTTGTTATGTAGATTGTTTAATGTATGCTTTAGGGTTTAATTAGTTATTGGCATCATTTAACTATTTGTTTGCCAAATTTTTTAGGATGAGTAGCGGATTTTCTTTAAAAAACTGTCAAATGTTTGTTATGTAGATTGTTTAATATATGCTTTAGGGTTTAATTAGTTATTGGCATTGGTTAACTATTTTTTAGGATGAGTAGCGGATTTGGTGTTCGTTTATATTATAATTGGTACAATACATAATACAGTATTAAGGAAGGGAGGATATGTGAATATAGAGTTGGAGGAGTTTGTTTGAATATGAACATTTCCATAGGTATTGAGTCACTATTGAAATTAGATTATTGGGTCATACATGAATTGAAGTTTGAAGATGAGTTTAGGATGTATTATAAGAAATTCGGAAAGTTATCGGAGATTCTTGGGGAATCTAATGTAGAGGGATTTAAACAATCTAAGAACAAAGACAATGACATTGTTGGGTGAGCATGACTTTAAAGGCGGATCCAACTTATTCACCACGAACACCCAATTTTAGTATAGCATCTTATCCCCAAACCCTTATTGGTTATAGACAAAAGCTGTTTATTTGGAGGAAGCGGACAAATATCCCTAAGAACCACTCCCTTGTTTCCCTACCAAATGTTTCTTTCAAACATCCTATAATTAGAGTACTCTAGGAAGAAGAGTTAGATTTACATAAAGAAGAGTTAGGGGACACTGGTCGCGACTGTAAAAGATGGAATACGCGATGAGGAAGAGGACACTGTTGTGTCTAACTTTAAAGTATGAGAAGAGAACTTTGATGATCATTATTCAGATGAAGATATGTAATTTGAGGCTGTAGGAGAAGATATTAATAAGGATTAAAGAGGTGAGGAACAAGTTGGTGAGGGACATCGAGATAAGAGGGGTTTGGAAAATGAGAAAGAACAAGTAAATGTGGTATATATGAGTAGTAAAAAAAGAGGTGGCCCTTGTCGCAGAAGAGGAGTATGATTGAGATGAATTAAGGAGTATTGTTGATTTTGATGATGAAGAAGTAGATATGTACTCTGAGTTCAACCTTACTTCTGATTTTACTAGGAACATTGTGTAGTCACACGGATTGAAATTCTCAAGTGTTGAAGTCTTAAGGAAAGTTATCAGGTGTCATGCCATAGAAAATGGATATAATCACTATATGCTGCACGATGCCAAAAAGATATTCACATCACATTGTATGCATAGATGTAGTGATTTAAGTGGAACAAGAAGGGAGGTTAGAGGAGTGCACTTGTAAGGAAAAAAAAAAAAAAGAAAGAAAAAGGTTAAAAAGTGCTACTTCAAAGTACATGCCAAGTGGCTTAAATTAGGGAAGACTATGCATATCAAAAGTTTACAACTGCAACATCAGTGTGGGTGGCATGATATCAACTTCAGAATGACCTCCAAGTTAAAATACTTGCAAAAATGGACATATGACCCAGACTAGAGCCTAAAGGCTTTTTAGAATGAAAGTATTTAGGGATATTAGAGATCACATTTATTATTACAAGGCTTGGTATGGAAAGGTAATTGTTAAACTGGTTTTTTTTTTTTATGGTTATGGTGCTAAAGAGTACCACCAAAATCATAATTATGCAGCTACTCTTATGCATTACAATCCTGGTAGCACAA
Organism: Corrigiola litoralis; assembly: GCA_901111285.1. Classification (NCBI taxonomy): domain Eukaryota; kingdom Viridiplantae; phylum Streptophyta; class Magnoliopsida; order Caryophyllales; family Caryophyllaceae; genus Corrigiola; species Corrigiola litoralis. The sequence goes on from CAAKMY010042814.1 coordinate 18,769, forward strand.
CCGTTGTTCATGTTAATATTAAAAGGCCACCTCGAAATTTTGAAAGACTTTATATGTGTCTTTAGCCATATAAAAAGGGCTTTCTAAAAAGATATATGCATGTGATATGGGTTGATGGTTGTCACCTTAGGGGATAATATCCTGGACAATTGGTGGGAAAGATAAGAATAACAATATACTCCCAATTGCTTGGGCTGTAGTGGAAGTTGAGAGAGAGGACAATTGGACATGTTTTTGAATTTATTGTTGAAGGATATTGGAGATGCTCTTGCTGGAAGTCAGAAGTGGACTTTTATGTCACATAGACAAAAGGTATGCTCTCTACTGATTTCAAGTTTTGGTTCCACATGCATCTTCTGATAATGTTGGTATGGTGTCTACTTTTATGTCCATACTACTGCTTGCCTAGTTGTTTATCTTGGTTGCAGGGTCCACTTGATGCTTTCAAATAGTGAGTCCGTTATCAGAGTTAAGATTTTGTGGTAGACACATACAAGCTAACTTCAAGCTGCAATAACCAAGGAAAGCGTTCAAGGATTACTTATGAAATGCAGCTAAGTCAACCACTAAGGTATCACAAGTGTTCATATCATGTTTATTATGTATTAACTTAGTTAGCATATATTTGATTCAATAGTTATGCTCTTGCTGCATTGTAAGAAAAATTCTCGGCTAGTATGAAAGCCATACAAATTAAATGTTGTCTAAAGAAGCACATTTTTATTTGAATGCTATCCCTGCCAAGCATTGGTCAAGACATGCCTTTTCATGTACATCCAAGTTTGATATATTATTAAGCAATCATTGTGTGTCTTTTAATAATGTGTTGAGAGGGTAGGGATAACTCTATTAGAACTCTTATGGAGTGGATTAGAAGGTATATTATGAGTAGGATTATGGCAAAAAGGGAGGGTGTCCATTCTTCTAAAGGTAGATTCATGCATGTAGTTCATAAGTATATAAATTGGTCGAATAAACTGTTTAGACGCCTTGGTATTGTGGCTGCTACCTCAGGCACTTTTGAGGTAGATCACAAAGATGAGGACATTAATGGTGGATCTACAAACAAAACATATGGGGCATTATAAGAGGGATTTTACTGAGACCTCATGTTGTCATGTATTTGGTTGCATTATGAGAAAAGATTGGACACTATGGATTTTGTGATTGATGTGTACTTTAAGGTAGGGGAGAGCACGGATCGGATATCCGATCCGAAACTGCCAATATCTAGTATTTGTATCCGATATCCGATATCCGAAAAATGGCATATATGATATCCGAATCCGATCCAATAATTTCGGATATCCGATATCCGATATCCCAGAAAAATCGGATCGGATATAACGGATATCCGATATCATTTTTTTTTTAAATAGTAAAAGACTTTTTGCCTGCTGTGATATGTAGATAACCATCACTCATATTCAACCACAATATACGTAACATACCAACCCAACAGAAGATAAGCTAATACCAACAATTAACACCAACACAACTAGTTAACACAACAACTGAAATCAACACCAACTCCAAAGCTTATGGGTTTAATATATGAAATTAACATCAGCAAATCAAGAAACACCAAGTCTAACAACAAGACAACGACAACCAGAAGCAACAACGTCGAGCAGCAACGACGATCAACAACGGCGAGCAACAACGACGAGCAACAACGACAAACGACGAGCAACGACGGTGACGATTTGGCGGGTGAGTATCGGCAAGAGATGCCTGACTGGGTGTCTACGAGGGATGATCAATGAGTTCGTGTAGGAGTCATGAGAAGTGATAGATGTGGATTATGTGTTGTGAGTTTGTGAGATTAGAAGTTTGACTCCCGGTTATTTGTGTGGGAGATGAGTGAGTTTGTGTGGTACTGTGGGAGGAAGAGACCAGGGAGGCTGGGAAGAGTGAGAGGGAGAAGTAGGGTTGGTATTCTAATGGGCTCTATAAGACTATAAGTGACTATGTGTGGGCTGGGTCAATGTTTTTGATGTTCAATTTTCATAAGTTCGGTTCTTTTATTCGATATTTCACCGGATATCCGAAATCCGAAATCCGATATCCAATTTCTAAAAAATCGATATTTGTATCCGTATCCGATATCCGATAATTCGGATCGGATATCCGATCCGAAATTATTTTCGGATCGGATATCCAAAAAAAGGATCAAATATCAAATCGGATCATCGGATAATCGGATATTCAAATATCTTTGTTCTGCCCTACTTTAAGGAGACATATATACCTCCTTGCATATAGTGGTGTCATAAGGGCTATGCCGGAGTCCAAACATTGGGGGAAACTGGCAACCTGATTCACATGTATAGGAAAATGTCAGGAAGACTTTTTACGAAAAAAAGAAAGAAGAAGCAAGGAGAGAAATCTGGCAAACATGTGGGAGAGGCCATATAATCCTAACAAGTAACAGGTGCACAAGGTGTGGTCAATTAGAGCAAAATTTCGAATTCTGCAAGAATGGTCATCTTCCACAAAATGAGCCAAAAAGAAAGAAGCAGAAAAATGCAACATCAATATTAGTAACCAGGCCTATAAAATCACTTATTGTTTTACGCACATATCGTATGCAACACTTTCCTTGACAAATTCCCCCTTATTTACCGGGCAACATGCCTGAACAATTTAACAGGAGCTGTAAAACCAACCCCAGTAAGAGCTGCAAAACCAACCACAAAAGGAGTTGTAAACCCAACCAGAGAGCTCCACATCCAAGAAGAAAAGAGAACCTTCAGTTAATAAGTCAACGACTTCAATGAATCTGTGGAGCCTATTTCAGGGTGATGAGAATTTATAGGACCAAGCTAGTATCGTGCTTTATGTCAACAGTGTACCTCATTAGGATGACCTTATTTGACAGGTTAATTTAATGCAATAAAACTTATTTGGAAGGGCTATTTTGAGTACAATGTAAGAAGAGCTTATGATCTCAATTTTTTGATAATCAATGGAAGAGCTAATGCTAATTTTCTGGTAATCAAAGTGCTCAAAAACGATATGATTGCAAGCATGTTAAGTGCTCAATTTTCTGACAATCAAAGTGTTCAAAAATAATCTCATTTCATTTCATTTCAAACAACATTGCATAACACTAAAGTTAGTCATGCCAAGAATGACTTAGTTACTACAACACATATGAGATGAATCCTGCATTATCATCAAAGTAGAAATTGTCATAACACTCAGACAAGTGAACATCCTAACGGCTACCATGGTGCACTTCACGTGCTTAAGTGTTTTCTTCAATTTCTTCACTTCAACAACAGATATATTGGCCTTACTCTTCAATTCTACGCTGACCCCCTTCAATCCTTCAATTTCAGGATCTATTCCCTTCATTTTCATACATTCAGTTGTGTTATTTTCTTCTCCTCATGCAACCTATTTGTCATACCCTTCACTAATATGTGATAACTTTGTCACACCTCATACCTATGCCAATCTTCCTAGAGTTGGTAGGAGTGCGGACTCCCTCATCTTTGTTTGGAATTAATGGGTGCTACGAAAGAGGAGGCGGAAATACTGAGAGACGGTCATGTACGTTTGTGGTTCTTTATCCTGATAAGAACTTGAGGTCGAGTTTATTGTAAGTGGAGAAGACTGATGTAGATGGTTTTCGTTGCGAGTCTCAAGGACGAGGTCGCGTTGCGAAACGGGCCGTGGGAGTTTACTCGACTCGAGCCAGTCGAGTCAAGCAAGAGAAGGGCTTGTGCTAAACAAATAAGGAGTGAGGGAACTTCGTCTGAGTTTCTCTCGACCTGAGTGAAATCCACTCGATTCGAATCGTTGGCTCAATTTGACTAAGGCCTACTCGTCTCGAGGAATTCTATCAAGGACCGATTGTTACTTTTGCGTAGATTTTATTTCGTTAAGCGTTAGGTTTTCTTTTTTAATTTTGCCCTAGAATTCTTTTACTATAGAAAGGGCTTATTGTATTAGTTGAAGGATAGCTTATTATTGTATAAGTTGAACTCTTTTAGTACATTTCTTTTGTAACAAGTTGTTAACTACCTAACTGGAACGGTGACAAACTAGGACAACTCAACAACAATTATGACTGTCTTGCTAGTCAGCAATCTAACATCTTACCAAGATGAGCTACTTTTCAGTTTCACATATACCAAACCAATGCGGGGGTCAAAGACAAGAACATCGTCTGTCTAAAGATGCATGTCATTAGACATTAGGCAACACTATTCGATGGCCTCGTGTATGATAGTGTTTTCTGATGGTGAGAGCCGAGGGTCTGATCATCTTGATATCAAATCATTCAATTCCAAACCAACAAAGTTGTGGCATATGCATATCACACATAAGGTCAATATAATGAGCCACAAAAGCACTCTTACGATCCATGGCAGTACACAACATCTACTTCTTTTTTAACACGAACACAAACTCAAATCCGAGGTGGCTTCATTTGCCCCTCTGATACTGGTATCTGGTTCTGGTTTATGCAATTATGCGACACCCAAGGAAAAATGTCCATAGACAAATCTCTCTTAGATCACAATTGTCAGAGAACTCTATTTGCAGAAGAAAGACGAAACCACAACCAAACTTGAGTAGTAACTATATACAATATATGCTTTGTATCTAATAACAAGCAAGTCTGCAATATTCTCCAGTCATACATGTAGGTACATCAAACATATTTAAGTACAATATATGCTTATGGACCATGACTTAGTATCATGCACGAAAAAGATTTATGCTATCCCTACCTTCATAACATCTAGAATGAAGAAAATACATTAGGACAATTCACATCTCTGCCTAAACTTGCCTGCTGACTTAAACTTCTTTATCAGAAGAAAACCAATAAATTAAGTCCTCCTGTAAGTTAAACATTGGTCCAGTCCCACCTTCATTAGTCGAGGCATCAGGGACACTGGAGTATGAACTGATGAAATTGGACATCTCCCAGCCCCAATCCTCCCTCCTTGAAATTGTCAGACGAGGCCAACGGTTAACCCTTACATAGTTGTCTCTGATCTTTCCATCTCCGAAAACACCTGTAACAATCGTGTAAACACACTCATGGCCACCCCATACCTTGTCATTAGGATCTGCAGTAATGCTCCCATCAGGATGGAAATGACGGTGCATTGGAGGACCTACTCCTCCCCAGTAAGGATCAAGATTTTTCCAATAATCAGGTGCAGCCTGGCAAGAAAAAAAGAGTTAATTTAGATGTACCTGAAGAGAACTTAAATATTTCAGTATGCAGCTGTGAAGGTGATGCTGATGCACCTGGTTTTACGTTAACAAAATGATGAAAGTGTCCAACTTCTGAATATCAAGCTGTAGGAATGATGAAAATTGGAATGGTTTACTTCCTAAAAATAAACTACCTCTTTTCAACTGAGTTTGATCTCTACCAATTAGATAGAGCTAAAGTAACAAAGAACTTAGGGCGATGAATAGCAATTTCTTTAAACAATACCTCAGTGAAATGAAAATCCCAGACATGATCCCAAAGATCCTCCCTCATGATACGGACCTAAAACCAGCACCAGGAATGTAGCCAAACAATACATCAGCAGATAGAAGGGAAGCAACAGAGGTGAATGAATTAGAACTTATGGAGAAACACTTACACGTTTACTGTCGGTGATTGCACGAGAATAAGTAACCAACTTTGACAATCCAGGTACTTTGGACCACCGAGGTATATGTGCTTTCCCGATCCACAATTGCTCACACTGAAAAGAAAAATGCCAAAAAAAATTTGATAATCATTTGCTAAGGAAGAAAACTAATAACAACTCTCAAAATAAAATTCTTCAAGCTGAACTAGTGAAACACTTCAGCCACAAGATTGTGCTAGTGGACAATTATAAGAGACAGTTATATGTAAGCTCATCTCTCAAATTAAGGGCTGACTCGAAATCTGGCTCAAAACAGTCAAATAGAACTTAGACTGCAGGTGAGGAACTCTTTGAATCCTCAACCCCAAGAATTTTGACTACGAATTCCAGGCAATTAAAAGACATATCAGAACCACCAGCTCGCTACAAATGAGATAAATGACCAGCAGTGGGTTGCCAAAAAATCATTCAATCCGCAGATATGTTCAACACAATGAAACATAAGTACAACCCATAGGATCAAGCAATATTGCCCTTTTCCTTCTATAGGTGAAGGACTTCTTCATGCAAGCCCCTCGAGAACTTGGGACAGCACAAAATTAAGCAGGAAGGCAGGGGTAAACCAAGTGCACAAGGCCTAAGACTCAACCCACCCAGCCCCCCTA
>CAAKMY010042817.1:0-12407 GCA_901111285.1 Corrigiola litoralis
AAGTCACCAATAAACTTGGTCTAAGTGAGACCTACAAATAAGTGGGCTGAGTTTCACATAAAGTAAGGATGATATAGTCATTACAAGTCCCAAAAATATGTCAAATATGGAAATGAATGGAAAACCCATAAAAAGAAATACGTTAACTTATGAGTGGAATGGAGGGAGTATCATGTAACGAGTGATTAAAGTGGACTACCCCGTGAGGACACACACTATATGTATTTTAACTCCTTGTCACCTTACCTTTTGTCTTCTAACACATCATATGACCAAAGTAAAAGTGACACTGCTAGAGTTACTTGTGCAAAAGCCTTAGAAATAAAGCACAGAGAGTGATTGATGGAAGAAAGTATAGAATTTGAGGGGTTGGGTGATTTGGCTATACACATAATCCTGTCAAAGTTGGACCAAAATGACAGTGGTAGAGTTTGTTGTGTTAGCAAGAAATTCAGGGGTTGGGCTTCTGATGATGCTTTTTGGGCTAATCATTGCCTCAATGATCTCAACCTTTCCTCCCCCATTGACCCTTTTGGCAACTCTGCTCCTTCCTTCAAGGTCATATTCTAGTCATCTTTTTTATCTAGATTTTGCTTTTTTGTTGGTGGGTTTTGTGTTAAATTTTTAGTTAAATAGAAAAGAATGAGACTTTTTTTAGATTTTGTGATTTATGTGATTGTATACTGATTTAGATAGCAATGCCTTTTGTTGGTACTTGTGCTCGCGCAACCGGGTGATACCAAATTTGAGTGCCACCCTCTCGGGGGGCGGGGTGGGTTGATGGACCCCACAACAGGGGAATTGTAATAATATGTGTGAGAGCGTGGCGCCCAATTTGCATACTATCCGGGGGTGTCGTCTCGTTTTCCTTGGTTGGATGGGAATTGATGAAGTTTTTGAGGGAGTTTGCTTGATGGATGTGATGGATTGAACTTTGAAGTAATGTGTTGATGTAGACAAATGAAAACCACTGAAATGCAGATACTTTATTTTGTTGGCTATTCTTGTGCTTCTACGGGATAAGTATTAGTTATTAGTACAAGGTTAAGGCTGCGCACACACAAACCCCTCCGCCACCCCCACCCCGGTTGTGCGGAGACTCTCCGAAGCCACTGGGGCAATGCAAAATTGCTGTTGTAATTGTGTAAGACAAGGTAGTAGTGCTCTAAACTTTGTAATGTATTTATAGGACTGTTGGCACTTTATATTGGTGGGACTTCAATAGGGGTTCCAATGGCATATACGTTTATGATCTTCTTGTGGAAGAGTCCCCTTCTGCGTTTGATAGTTGAAATAGATATGCATTTCAGGTAGGCATATCCTGTATCTGAATAGGCTGGACTATTGACACCCCGTTTGCTGGATTTCTTTGAGTTCAATGTTAGATTTGGGCTTCTAGAAATTCCTAATTCACTTTCAGTTAATCTATCGAAGTCATGTAAATTCATGAAGTGGCAGTGTTGTTCTCTCTGTGTTTTGCAAACTACTTATGGCCTGAATATTTGTTATGTAATGATTACAAGTTTGTTGACTCTCGAATCTCAACTTTGTCATTGTTGGACTCTGCAGGTGGCTTATCAACTATGGAGAGAATCTTTCAGTATGTATTCTTGGTCCCTTGTGAAACGGGTCAAGAGGTGTTGGGATATTCTTAAGAGTTGGTTGGGGAGCAATTTCCCTGCGGTGGTAGCAACCTTGCGAAGGGGCACATCTGAAGAGGAGTTAAATAAAATAGAGAAAAGCTTGAAGGTGAAGTTGCCTCTTCCTACAAGATTAATATATCGATTTCATGATGGTCAAGACTACTTGGATAAGCTATTTGGTCTTATTGGAGGTTATTCTGTGTATCACCACCTGGTAAATGTCCACTTATTACCCCTAAGGCAGGTTGTTAAGTCTACAAAGCACATTTTAAGTTTTCCAGGTCTCCGTAGTACGTCCAAGTGCATAGCTGTAGCTGCTTCTCTTACAGGATATGAAAAAATCTTTATACTCAACTGTGCTGATAATCAGCTATATGTTGGTACCTCAAAATTCAGCGAAGAGGGTGAAATGTTTCCCTGTGTTCCAAATGCATTACTGAAGTCTAGTGATCATCAACAATCTGATGGACTGTTGTTGTGGTTGGAGGAACATGGCCGTCGTTTGCAAAGTGGTGTGGTTACGGTTCATGAGGAGGGTGATCTGAAAAGTATCAGTCAATTTCCTGAGAAGCCACTGCTCTGCTCCACTGCTGTGACGAGCGGTGTTCAGGTAAGTTACCTTGGGAAGTTTTATAATCGATTTTGTTAGAAATAAACTAGTAGCTTAATTACTAGAAATGATAGTACTGGTTGGCTGCTGATGCTGAAAATTAATGAATTTTATTTAACCTGCCTCAGAGCAACTTTACTTGTTTATGTCATTTCCTGTTATATCGCACAAAGGGAAAGTAAATGTTCAGTAACTTACATAGTTACATGCGAAGCTGTTGAATAGCAGCTTGTAACTTTTGATTAAAATATCCATGTAGAATAGCCAGCCAATAAGTTAAGTGTGATGTCTGAACTAGGAATCCAGATCCTTTTTGTTTCCATCTATGTTACTTGGACTCTCGGATACGGATACGATACAACACTGGATCCCTTTTAGAAGAAAGTTAATAACTTCTTTTTCATTTCCCTCTCGATAAGAAACCGAACTGAAAGAGGATGAGCTAACACAAATGAAATGATGCTACTAAGCAAGACTAATACTAGTAGCTTTATTAATGAACACCAAAATCAAGTAGAATTTTTATAGCTTGTTCGCTCAAAACTTCCACAAGCACCTCTTCCCAACTTGATTGTTCATATCTCTGGCCACGGCTCCGTTTTTGTTCAACTTCTTAACTAACTCCTTTTTAAAATTCTTTCATCCTAGCTATTCACAATAGTTTTGGGTTCTGGTTCTTGCCTCCCTCCTCTTAACTGTTTTCTCCGTTTGTATTGCCTCTGTAATTGCCTTCCAAGATAACATTCTATAGTAACATATCCTTCCTCTCACCAGCTACCTCTTCATATATTACTTAAGTCTTCACCCGAGAAATGGCACAGTGATCAAATACTTCAATTTTTAAGCCGTACCTCTATCTAACCAGTCTCGGGCATGCAATGCATTTCATCTTCATATTTGTTCCGGCTTCAAAAAAAGGAGTTCCATGTTTTTTGCCATTTTTTTGGAACGGTTCAATGAAGAAGAATATCATAGTAAGTAAATTTGCTATCCTCCCCCCTGCCTTGACTTCCCTATAAGCAAAAACAATTATATAAACACTAGTGCAAGCGCTTCACATTAGAACTGTAAGAATGATTGTCAAAAGAAGGGAGCGATACCATCAGCCCATGCCATGATCCTTTTCTGCCAAGGACTTTGACTTTGCGCAAAACTGCATCCTTACAAGTGAATTTACAACTTTTATGCTCTAAACCTTCTTTAACCCTTTGGCTAAGATCAGTTTGGACTGTTTGGTATCTGTTCTTAACATTTCAATTTGTGAAATTAAGTAGTCATTATTTAGGCATAAAGGGACATATATCTGGGATCATAAGATCATCTCCATTTTTGCCAGTCGAGAAAACTAATGATGAGTTCTGGGGCATTTTGCACCTTGAGGCATATTCATAAACTACATTAGTAAACTCTACCACAACCGACTTTGCATTTTTTTCCCGAAAATTCGTTACCACTTTAGACAGAATACATACCAAAACCAAACTCTCAACATCATACTCTTGTAGAAAACAAAGCTCTTCTACATTCTGACTGGAAGCGAGTTCTTTTTAGCTAAGTAGAGCACCTTGATTAATTTTTGCTGCTTATAGATACTAATGCCTCTGAGCTGTTTTACACCTTTCTAGCAAGATTTTACTTTGCTGATTAAGTTCTGTAAAGATGCTGGATTATTATGAAATGATTACTGGTTCTTTCATTGTAAATTTGTAATGACTTCATTCTACCAGTATATCAGATTTGGGTTTGTAGCTAGACATATTCATGCTTGTGTTCTGACTTCGTTGGTCTTAACCTCAAATTGTTATATTAAAGCATTCAGAGTTGAAACAAGTAGGGTCCTCTTTGGTTTGTCTGTGTGTATCTGTGGGTGGTTATAGTAAGTTATAGTTAATCATTATAGCGAATTCGGTGCTGGACTGTCTGAGTCAAGTACTCGGGGTTTATATGCTTGCATACTCTTGTGGAAGCTTTTGTCAGGATGTCAACAGTTAATTCGTCATCTGTTGAAGCCCCTATAAACTGTACCCTGTGTCCATGCTATTGGTACTTTGCAGATCATACTAGCGTTTCCTGGGTTTATTTTGTTGCTTATTTACTTTTGCACTTACGAAAGAAATATGTTCATGCCAGGTACGTGCATCTGCTGTGCTTGTTCCAGAGCTCAGTGAATTCCAGAGCTCCGCGTTGGTGTTTTCTTACTCAATCCGCATGTCCCTTTTACCGGAGGGATGCACTGTTCATGGAATGACATATAACTCTTGTCAGCTGTATTGGAGGCATTGGATCATTCGGGAGAATGAGGATGTGAAGGATAAGGTTGATGGTGAAGCTGTGATAGGGAAGGTAGATTCTATCTTTAGTTGCATCTTCTCTTAGTACTAAGCTTATAATCGTCCGTAGCTATACTTAGTTCGTCTTCAATGTTCACAGCATTATGAAAAGTATAATATTTCACTGAAGTGATGTTACCGAAAATCAGTAAGAAACCTGTGGAACATAAGCTTATTCATCTGTCGCCAACTTATGGAAATTGATAACAATCAGTTCACAGCTCTCCCATAGAAGTTGAAGCATAACCCTAGAACAACTTGTCTTGGATATTTTTGCAATCTGATTGGACTTTGTGGTGCTTTTTGTTAAATTTTTATATTACATGCATGAATTTTTGAAATTTCCTTAGTGTACTCTATTCAACAATAATGAACGAATGATACCTGCTAAATTGATGCAATGATATTTCTGGTCCAGCCTTTCGGAGGTAAATTCGAAACCTTTTTTTTAAAATTTTGGAAGGAAGCAGTTTAGAATTTTATTAATTTTGGTAAACAAATACAATCCTAAAAATCCTACCAAAAGCACACCTCAAAAGAGGCACCAACTAGACTATTATAAAACATCAGAATAGCCACTCAACAGAAGACTAGAGTGTTACAAACATATTATATCAAGATAAGGGGCACCTAATCTTAGCAAAACTGATAATACACTCTATAATCTGTGCAACAGAACGCGATTGAGAGCTAAAAGTTCTTAGGTTTCTCTTCATCCAAAGCTCATATATCAGATGAGCAAAGCTACACTTGAATTTCTGCTTTCTGACACCATAACCTCTTACCCACTGAATTTCTCTTTTAAAAGTAAGCAGTCTACTGCTGAAACCTAGCCAAGGTAGCAATTCAGTCCAAACATCAGCAGAGAACTGGCAGTTTAAAAATAAATGGTCCCTGTCCCCAGATTCAAGTCCACACAGTCTTCATTTACTAGCCAAATTGTAACTGCATAAATTTGAAATCTTGTTGATGATGTAGTCTTCCACTATTCGCGAAATTCGCTTTTTTGGGTCATTCATCATGTCAAGAGGTCTTCTTGAGCTGGAGCCTGGATGTAGTCTCACAATGAACTTTTATCTGTTATATATAACTTATTCGTGCTCACTATATTTCCTGTTTCCTTGGTGTATGTTTTCATTCCCGACCAAGAAACAGTCTTTTTTGTAGCTGAAAGTCCTCGTAGAATTTCTAAAACACAATCGTTCTCTTTGATGGCGCTATTGATGTTAATTAGTTTTTCTTTGTTATACCTGATATGATTATTTGTTTGATGCATAACTTTGGATGTAGCCTTTGGCTTGTTCTTGCGTGTGCTGTGGGATTCGTGATTCCAGTACTGCTTCATAAAATCAGAAATGCAGCCAATGAAATCATACAGTAGTTTTTCATTAGATCTAGGCTTTAATGTTATCCGAGGAAATTACCTCCATTTGTCGAGATTATAGGTCTGCTAGTCAATGAGGATGTCTAGGACCAGGACCTCTGGACCTGTATGAGCAAAACTTAGGGAACAGTACTTTGGAGAGTTTTCAAAATATGAATCCATCTTCCACAAGTAACACAAGACTCTGTAACATAGGTTTGTCGTATTGATTCTGGACCTAATCTGTTTTTTTTTTTTTTTTTTTTGGTAAAGGACTTCCATTACCTCATCTGAACCCTTTTTTGTCTACCCCCAGTTTAGCTAACAAGCCCGCCCTATGTAGCTCACCTTTGTGCTTTCAAAGGCTCCTTGTGAATTATTTATGTTCTTCCTGATGTTTCCTTTGCTTTTGTGTTTGGTGCCAAAAAAAAAAAAAAAAAAGGAAAATAGAAAAGAAAAGGATAAAAGGTGCAAGCTGTTACATCGATGTTTAACAGTCTGAGGAAGCAAGACCCTGTAGCGGCATTTAAGTACTAAGTTACATAAGCTCTTAACACACTCTCTAGTTGTTGCTTAGCGTCGATTTCTTCAGAATCGTCCATGATGGCATTGGTTTAAATTTTTAATTTTAATGAATCTCCTTTATTACTACTCTTGGATGGGCTGAACAAATGTAGGTATGTCGGACCATGTGAAAAGCTTGCTTTCATCCTTTATTTTGGGGCTCACTTTAGTCTATGGGCCCCTTGAGGCAAAATCCAGAACGAAAGATGCAGTGAAAAAGTAACCTCAAGAAAGTTGCTGAGGCTATGACCTATAAAATTGCAAACATAGATATGAGTAAGAGAGTCTGATTGTGTGACTGCCCTTGCATGGCTGCAGTGTATCCGTGTTTGAAAAAAATTTATAGTTCTTCTATTTTAGATGAGCTGACAGGAGGGTTGAGAGCAAACAGGAGTATTATCTCCTCTCTTTCTCCCTACTTCCCTTGACTCATGAGTTCTTTCAAGGGTTCAAGTCCTCTGTCATTTTGCAGCATTACACCTAGCTAAATATGGGGTAAGGGGGGCCTGGTGTACACAATCATACTACAGGGAGGCCGTTTCCTATTGATCCCTTAATTGAAGTGCGGCAACCTTTTGCTACTATACAAAAAATGAAGCGCAATGGTGTTATGAATCATTTTGAATTAAGCAACCATTTGCTTCTGTACAAAAAAGGCACATATGGTTATATTAGTCATTTTGAATTAGTCCAATATATTTCCATACCAAAGAACAGCAAATCTGTTGTTCCATCGAAATTGCACTATATTTTTAACTCGTATGGTAAGAAGGAAAATTTACGGTTCATCTAAAGAAAGTTTCGTGGCATGTAATTTTTGGTGTAGTTGGTTCACCTCCCTTAAAACCTTCAAAATGATGCACATAAATATCACTAGCTTGTCCTTGATGTCTTGCACTAGTGGTAAATGATTATACAATACACTTCTATTGTTGTTTTTGTAGCGTGATGGCTCTGATACAATCCAACGGACTGGAGCACAATTTAGTTATTTCATTAAGATAGGAAAAGTTCTAGACAGTAACAATGTTAAAAGTTATAATTTATGCGTGTATAATTTTCAGGCTAGAATGAGCAAATATCACTTACAAGGGGGACAAAAGGAATTGATTTATGTTATGCTTATCAAATAAAAAATAAAAAATACGACAACGAACATTAAAAGACCTTCTGAAGACCTGAGAGGCTGCCACTTGTATGATCAGAATCTGAATGGATTCCTTTATTGATTGTAGTCAGCAGCTCGTCAGAATCTGAGTGGATTCCTTTATTGATTGTAAGAAGCTTGTCACCACTCGCCATGTTTTGTTACTTACAAGGGGATAAGCGCAATGCCAATTTTTTTGGTGGATACTTTGTTGACTCTTGTCAGCAGCTTGTGACAATGTTTTTCTACTTATGTGCGATGATTGTTGCCATTAGCTGACTGTTAGCCGCGAAAAGATATTGGGACCAGTTATCTACACATAGAACAGAGTATTATAAGTTGCTGCGGTTGATTTGAACTTTGCATGGTAGCTTGGACCTGGACTGAATATTTTAAAAGATTTGTTCAAATGAAAATGATTTGCACGATTTTTACATCATGAGTTAAGCACCGTGATATGTATTGACAGATATATTTAGAGAATCTTTTTTATCAAGTTCTCATTACTTGTTACTAGCTTAATGATTATAAGCTTTCTGCCGTACCAAAAATGTTTACTCATCTACATCAGCAATAAGGCCCTTGGCTAGTCATATGGTGTCTTATCTTGGTTGGCCAACATCTTATATATTATATGCCCTCCTCACCCCTCCTTTTCATCATTATTCATTTTTGTATGAAGCCTAAATCTTAGAAGAATTGACCATTCTCTCCATGTTTTCCTTGCAGTACCCGTTGCTGCTGCCTGGTGAGAAAGAATTTGTCTATGAGAGCTGCACAACTCAGCAAACTACTCCTGGCTCCATCGAAGGTTCTTTTACATTTATCCCTGGGAGGTATGTGCAGCAATTGCGTAAAATGGACATATACATATATAGATACAGTGATATATACTATTGTCCAACATACCTGATGAGTAATTATGAAGGTAATTATCATGGTTCTGGAAGGATCCAATAACAATCATATTAACTAGGAATATCGGCACTGTGTCTGTATGCTACTTTGTCTGGCTGATTGTATGCCATGACGCACATATTATTGATTGTCACCTTAAGAAGCTTAAGTGACACCGAGTTGAAAATTGAAAAAAAGAATTCCTGGAGTTTATACTTTGTGAGAGGGAAAGTATGTGCTAGGGTTTGCTGATATGGCCAAGTATACAATGAGTTAGGAAAGAAAAAAGGAAGGGGGGTGGGGGGAGGGGAAGGGCAATGATCTGTCAAAAAGGTAGGAGATAAGTGCGAGTAACTTCAAATGATCTAATTCCTTTGAAATGTGATAACTATGGTTATTTTTCTACATTGATACCATATTTCATTATTGCCATCCCCTTATGTATATGACAAATGATTTCTGCAGCACGAAAATTTTCTTCTTGCAGTATTGAAGAGCTTTAGTGGGCGTTGCTTCTCTTCTTTAACCATATGATTGGGGATGTAAAATTAGTCTTCTTTTAGTTATTTAGTTATATTTTGATTGTCTTAGCTGTCCCTTTCAAATTGGAGTGCTACAGAAAGATATCTTACAATAATGGTTACTTTTTGTTAGATACTCAAGAATGCCTACTATAACTCTCATTTGTCTCCTTTGTAGTTTAAGAGAGCCAAGGGGTGATCAATTTGAGGTTGAAGTGGCGCGCTTTCCACTGGTGATGCCAGACTACATATTTTGATGGAAAACTTTAGAAGTTCCACACCAATAATACACATCCTGCATCGTACTATAGGTGTTATTATCATTTTGTATCATGTTTGCTGTTCTTCCCCTTTCTTGGCTAGTTTGTAACATGATTCTTAATGCATTGTCTTTCCCACGGTGTAACGGGACCCGTATGTTTCAGATGATCGTGTGCTATGCTGACTAAACCAAATGTTTTCTGTATATGAAATGTAGACTGAGTGGTTTGTGCAGTGAATCAGTGATTATCCAAAATTACAATGCTTTTGACATTCTTATCATGTAGAGTAATCCTTTTGACATTCTTATCATGTACAGTGCATATCTTTTCAGCTCCTTCATGTCGGGCATGTCTTGCTATGCTCTTATATGGTGAAAATTTATGGAAAACACAATATCTCTATCTCTGGAAGGGCATCTCATATTCTCATCTGTTTCTTTAATCCAACTTGTAAGACCCAAAGGATTTTGTCAATGTATCATTTTGTGCAAGTGTTTACATAATCGTCTTCTGGTTAAAGAAAGTATCCAGATCTGCTGTCCAAGAAAATTCTAAACCGGATAGGTCCTGAAAGTAGAAGGAAGGCTATTACCTCCTTCCGACCGTCTACAATAAGTGGTGGAGAATCTAGAAATGTTGACTTGAACGATGTGTGAATTCTTTTGAAGACTGTTAAGCAATATTTATGTTCGAAAGAGTAGTTTTTTTTTTTTTTTTTTCCTTTAACGTGACACTTCCTAACTCTCTATACAGCTTCAATACTTATACCAGGGAGTAGCAAATACAATCCCTTGCATCTTCGCACAATACTAATCAAATTCATTAGAATTTTAGGAAATCACAGCGTCTGTATGTACTACGTAGTACTATGATAGTATGATCCTTGTTTTCTGCTTTGAGTACATTACTAGCAAGAGGAATATAATTATAAATTCCTTAAACAACATTCAGCAGGATACATGCTGATACACCACAAGCCAGAGAACATGAAGCTATAGAAAGCATAATTACCACGAGAAGAACCTGCTTGTCAATTTGTCATCAACGACAACATTCTTAGCCTTGACCATAGCTACACTGAATACAATGTCACTACCTCAGAAGAGCTGCTGAACGTTCTTTTAAGAAATCAAGCTACATTGTACTCAAGATACACCAGAAGTGAAGTAACAGACGACGAAATCCAAAATAGCCCTCTATTTTTCTTTTAAAAACCTACATGTGTTTGTCGGGGTGTGGTTGTGGGGAGGAGGGCAAGGGGTGGTTTCAGAGTGGGTCGTGGGGGTGGGGCTGATGGTGGGGTCAGTGAGGGAGAGGGGAGGAGGAAGGGGATGGGGGAGGATGGAAAGAAAGGGAAAAGAGGGGTGGGGCTGGGGGTAGAAGTCTTTTCGTCGCCCCAAACTTACTAATGTCACCCCAAATAATTCATTTTTTGGACTATGTTTCCTAAACTACCCCCACCTAATAACATATTCTCTCCATTTTCTCTCCTAACTCAAACCCACTCTCAAACTCATACTCGAATCTAACAAACAATAATACACATCTATTAAACCAAAAACACAAATTTTCAAATAGCTTATATTCAGATTTTAAAATCAACCTACAAAATTCAAATAGCATATATTTAGATTTTAAAATATAAATAATAAACTATAAGTTTGTAATATATCAACTTAAATAATAAAGCTGATCACTAGAAAATATTTATAATAAAGCATGGACTTGTTGAAAATACACCCGGGTCATGGCGTGGACGTGTTGAAAATACACCCGAGCCATGGCCTAGATACATTGGGGGTGCGGCCGAGCCATGGCCCGGGCGTATTTTCAACAAGTCCAAGCCATGGCCCGGGCGTATTTTCAACAAGTCCAAGGTGTATTTTCAACACGTCCAAGCCATGGTCTGGACGGGTTGAAAATACACCCTGGCCATGGCATGGACTTGTTGAAAATACGCCCGAGCCATGGCTTGGCCACACCACAAATGCATCCAGGTCATGGCCCGGGTGTATTTTCAATACGTCCAGGCCATGGTTCGAGTGTATTTTCAACGCGTCAGATAAATAATTTCCGGAAATAAAATTATTTTATTTTCGGATATGTTAATGTTGTTCATGAACTGTATAAAAGAGTTATGAGTAACTTAAATTTTCAGATTTTTAATTTTGATAAAAAAAGATGAAATGTGGATTAAGTATTTGGTATGAAGTGTTTAATTTAGTGAGTTTAGTTAGATGTGAAGTTGTATAGGTCTTATATTTTCAGATTTTAAGTAGTTTGAAATTGGAAATGTAAGGTAAGAGAAAGTAGAGTTGACTAGAGAGAGAAATGGGTGGGGAGAGATGGGAGAGCAAAACAAGCTAAGAGGGGTATTGAGGGGAAAACAATGACAAAGTTGGGGCGACGTAAGCAAATTTGGGGCGACGAAAAGTACACCCTTATATAGACTGTTTGAACGGAATAGAGTAAAGGGGGAAAACCAATAAACAAATAGTAGGAGTTTCACCTAATTCAAAATAGATATAAATAAGCTAATTAATTAGTTGATTTAAAACACAATTAAACCATGACTGTTATAGAAGCTGAAAGGTCTGTAGTGAAGATGGTGTCCATTGGCTTACTATCCAGGAGAAATTTATGGTTAATAATTGCGGGATTTTGAACCTGGTAGATGAAGTGTTTTTGAGGGAATGCATGAGTCATTTTTTTTTGTTTTAATTTATGACCCTAATTAATAAGTGCCACGAGTCCTAAATTTAGAAGTTCTTAAGTGTATAAGATAAGAGTATAGATTTGGAGAAGGGAGTGTATTGAAGATGATAGTCATATTCACCAAAAAGTATTGTTATATTCATCAAATTGAATGAAGGGTGCACAAAAACTGTGCACCCGGGTACATAATATAATTTACCACAAAGGCACTCAAATGGACCAAGACTATTTGGAAGTGCTTGGGAAACCTGGATGTCACGTGGCGCTCATTTTGATCCTAGCCCACCCGTGGTGCGCTTGCCCACAACGCACACCATAGGGGAGCCCAACAGTGCCTTCACAAGGCACTTCCCC
>CAAKMY010042818.1:3700-16834 GCA_901111285.1 Corrigiola litoralis
GTGTGTGTGTGTGTGTGTGTTAGACCTATGTGAGGCAATGTAAGCTAGTTGTAAGTCTTTACAACCACATTCTTTTCTGCTTTGCCAGTTAATATCTACAGAGTACAGTTCATCTCAGGGATTGTAAGAGACAGCAAACAAGAAAGCAATCATTCAATTTAAAAGATCGGGGACACACAACAAGATCAGGTATCAACATTTAGCCTTGAACAATGCCAATAAACTATATTTAACAGCAGCACATGTAAGATAATCCCCTGTTCATAGAGGCAAAGTTCTAAAATTCTTTTTGCATACAAATAAATCAAAGATTCTGATAACAATAATGATAAAAAAAAAACTGAAGCGGTTTTGAACATGTGTAGCCAACAGTGTTCTTTTGGCAAAGGTCTAGTCAGTACTCTGAAACCAAAGCCGTTGATACTGGGGGTGGGCACCCTTTAATTCACCCTTATATCAGGAATGTGTCAGGCACTCAGGCTGGAACTAAAGTAAATCAGTCATAGCAGGAAATGTAGTAGAAGACACCAGATCAGGCTCAATTTGATTAAAACTTATGTTAGAAAAAGAGGTCATGAAGATTGGTATGCCCCAACAAGCATGTGTCCAAACATCAAGAACACCAAAACCTGATAGCCGAAAGAAAGAATATAGTATTTATAGGCTTAAGGACAGTGTTCGTCATTTAGGATGATCACTTTGACAAAAAGAAAGACTACTGAAAAGAACGCAATTAACATATATCGGGATCAGTAAGAACTAGGAAGGCAACAACCACAATCTGACCATAATTCTCTTACTGGGGCACGTCCAAGGAGGTATTGAGCACAGTTTACTAGCTAACCAGGGTTTAAAAGCTGAGAGAAGTAAACAATCTTGCAGAACAATGTTTCAGAAGTCACAACACAAAAAAGGAGGAACGGAAACAATGGATAAAGATATTTTTGTCAAACTAGTATGAAGGAAACATTAGAGGTAACTCACGATAATGGTGAGATTAAAGGGCGGTTTTAGGCTTTAGGTAGCTGCATTCAGGAGTCAGCAAGTAAGGAGAAATGTAGCAATGACGACCTCAGGCAATAGGACCAGTACTCGATTTATAACCAATTAACCACAACAGCCAGAAGGGCTGCTAGCCTGCTATGTAGACATTAGAATAGAGTACATTTGTCTTGTTTCCCTACGGTGTTAATCTATAAGGGTTTACCAACGTTATTTTTCAATGATGTCATCATGATTGTCTCAGAGCAAAGTTCCTTCAATTATTCTCTTCAGAGGCCTTTTTTTGTTACTCATGTATTCACATAAGTTTCTTTAACACAAGAAAAAATAAACGTTTTCTCATCTACTTTTCCAGAAACAAAGAAAAAAAGTCAATACCTTAGTCCTTAGCCCCTGCCCACCATATTATGCCAATAGGGGCAGGGAAGATCATGCCTCATCAAACTTTATTGACAGCCTTCAAGGGGAAGGGGAGAGAGGTACCGAGTTTTGAAATATACCTGAAGGCCACCTCCAACAAGGAATGCAAGCCTTATTTCTTTATTCCTGAAAACATCCCACACACTGGCTTTCTTTTTGTGTCGTTCTTCCTCAGCAGCAGCAGCAAGAAGATCCACCTCATCTTCTAACCTAAATGGATCATAAATCCTTGAAAGCACAGCAACAGCCTTGGCTTTTTCTTGCTGCAGGACATAGAGATTTTATTAGTCTCAAACAACAATAGAGACAGTCAAGGCCTAAGGTAGTGTCGTTCAATTTATGAAGTACAACCTTCAGGTAAAGCCAACGTGGGGACTCTGGCAAAAAGAGCATACCAATGAATTGTATGACAGCTGGTAGACCTGACACTCCAAGCATCCATCGCCAAGTCCCAGGAACCTATTAGACCAGCAGATCAGAGACATATATGTAAATAAAATATAAAAAAATAGGCATCAAACATAAAGCATGTCAAAATTTCTCTTGCTTTTATGTTGGGGATCACAGATTGTTTCAAGACATCAAAGTGAAAGTGGCCACAACTGTAACTTGATTTACAAGATAATTTAGGACCCAAAATGCAGTTAATCACTTATTCCTTTTGCTATATCCAACTCAGAAGATTATATAAACTGGCCTACCAACATGAACTCTAGCAAATATTCCCTCATTCGCATGACAACTGCACACACTGAGCTTTTTCCATTAATATTAAGAAAGACGCCAATAACAAAATCACCATAACTCCTTTGTGTCACACTTAAGATCAGATATTTTATCCTTTCACAACATGGAGATAATGTCAATTAATAAAAAAATTCACCTCTATACATGTTAGACAGTCCAAGTCAGACAAGCCAGAATATAACATATCATATAGAATAAAGGGAGAAGTTTACAGGTTTGATGTTTAGTTTTGTATGTGTCCTCGATATTATCCTTTTAATACTATTATTTCCATATTGTAACCTTAATATGGAATTTATAACTTTTACTTGCATAGAAGATAATAATACTATTAACAAAGAATCAACAGCTAAAATATATGAAATTAATCTGCCATGCCAAAATCTTTTCTCCAGAATTTCTGTGAATTTCTCTAAATTACCTTGTCTACTAATTTGAAATAAGGGTTGCATATGTGTGGATCTTCTGAAACCTACTTCAGCGGTATTTCTACCGAAATGTTGTTGTTTTGTAATATACAGACAACACTAATTCTGTTTATCAGACAACTGACCAGATTTTTTTGACCAAAGGATTCGAAAATCGAAACAATTTAGAAAAGTTTGAAATCGCAGCAGTTGAGAAATCAATCGGAATCGGAACAACTCATTTTGCTTAATGAATAGGGATGAATGATGTTCATCAAATGCTAGTAACATATTTTATGAATACGTCAGGTAAGATATGCAGTGAGATAACCTTATCCACTTAGCATATAGGATAAGAGAAATGATAGATGTAGCCCACCATCGATTTACCATCATCTTATAATAAAAGTAGGTCTTCCCAGAAATTTTACACCAAACTATTCACTTCTGGCTCCAATTTATCCTTTATATTCTTTTCTTTTTCCTTTTAGGGATCAGGAGAAGGATGAAGTTAGATGCGAAAACTATTACAGATTGTTTAGTAGAGAGGAATTGGTTGGAATGGAATGAAGTGAAAGGAGATTAGTCACTTCCAATGTTTAGTTTAAAAGAGGGTGTGGGATTTGAGAAGAAAGGAAATGATTTGACAAATAATGTTTCTGATTAAAAGGTTAGAGACTTTGGTGGAAATGCACGGCAAGAAAATTAACATAAAATTCTCACCAAATCCTTCAAATTCTTTATATAAGCTAACCAAATAGATAAATCCTTTCAGTTCCTCTTAACTAGAGAAAACAATGGAAATACTACTTTTCCTTCTCTTCCGATCATCAAAGCAAACAAACTGTTGTCAACTTCTAGAAATAAATTATGAATGTCAAACTGGGATTTCTGGCAAAAGGATCGTTTATAAGTAATCAAAGTAAAGAACCATGAATTCCTAGAGGGGGTGCAGGGGCAAAAATACTACTGGACCAAGGAGTTCAGGAGAAAAGAAGCATCCTGCAATTATGAACGTCAAACAAAAGTAGATACACTAAAAAACGCAGAAAAGAAAAGAGAGCTTCCTACAGTGATGTTACTCATCGTGGAAACATAAAATGCATGCCCTCTTTTTTATCTTGATGCTGCTTGTTTCCAAACTGCACAAAGGAAAACTTTTCACACCAAAAAATTATTTATAAAGGCACACGTAAAGAAAAGAAATAATTTTCCTACAAAAAATTGCAAATAATTTGTACAGAGGCGGTACAGATTATTCACAAGCTGCTAATCTGTCAGCTATTCTAGTTGGCAACTTCTGCCAGTCTGCCACAAGAAGTTAGAGATTGACAATCAGCAAGCATAAGTACTGAATGCAACGCAGGGTCAAAGAGATAAGGGATTTTCTACCCAAGAAAACTCGGTAAATTAGTTTTTGACTAAGAGCTATCACTACCTTCAAACAAACGAATTTATAGTTTTAGCAAGCCAGCTATCTTCTGTTAGTGAGCAGTAATGAAAGGGAGAAATAATCAAGGGTATGCAACAACAGTGGAGGAGTTTTGTTCTGACCTCTGTAAAAGCAAGGTTAATGAGGTAGGAAAGAAACTGTCCGCCAGTAATCATGAGCACATTTGTGCTAACCAGTCCTCCTCTTACTTCTGTAGGGGATGCCTCAGCAATATAAACAGGGGCAGTAACTGACGCCACTCCAACACCAAAACCAACTAAAAGTCGACCGAGTATAAGAACATAGGGATCTGGAGCAGCAGCCATGACAATTGATCCACATGCAAATACAACATCAGCAAACATTGTAGCTTTCTTCCGCCCAAAGGTATCATTAATCCATCCACCTGTAACAGCTCCAATGATGGCACCTACTTGGGCCATGCTGACAATTGTTTCCTGTGAGTGTGACAAAGTATTCCCGAGTAGAAAAACTTCAAAATATTAAGCTTCTATCACATCAAGGACAGTAGATTGAGAAAAGAGGAGTATGTAAAACTGAAAACATCCAAAAGAAAAAAAAAAAACTACAGTTGACATCACGACGAGCAGCAAATGTTTATACAATCATACAGTTCAACTCGACTGTATTGCATACTTGCCGAACATTTACCGGGTCTCCCCACAATGATCAAATAATTTCTAAAAAAGTTATTTCCAACTGTGCCATAGCTATTCCCTCTCATGAATGGATGAACAACAAAAACCAACACCAGTTCATGCACTGGACATGAAACACAGCCCACGCAGTGAGTTTTATGACAAACCTCCTATTGCTACCATACACTACCATTAACCTAGGGCAGGGTAAGCATCAGAAATAACACATTACAACTTGGCTGCTCCACATTACGACTTGGCAGGAGTAAAGAAGTACAGTTTAACGCTGGTTCTGGTCTCGACTTAATAAGACAATCAGACATCAGGCCCTCCACTCAAGTTGCTCATAATCATCCTATAGACCTCTATCCAAATATTAAGAGGAAATTAAGAAAAACAAAGGAAATAGGGGACCCCTGATGATATCATCCTCCCCACCCTAACAATGACTTTATCCATGTAACTATATTTTAGCTCATACCTGCAGAAAATTGCTGTTTTTAACTTCTTCAAAGTCATCCTTGATGTATAAGAGGGCCCCCGATATGACACCTGCAGTCCAAGCTCTCCTTAGGAACACATAACAACTTTAAAAAAGAAACTTTTTGCAGATAGAGATATTATAGAGGTATTTATAATAGATGGTTGATAAATCAACTAAATAGAAAAGTTTAGGAGACACAATGCTATTGAGTTTGGTTCCTCTAGAGTTTATTTATCATAGAGTTGGTGTAGTTTGCCTTAATTAATACGGAGTAGTATATGGGAATGCACGCCAAAATCACCCAACGGGGAGAGGTGTTAATAAATTTACTACTATTATAGGTAAACCCTACCAACTCTATGATAAATAAATTCTAGAGGATCCCAGCGCGATGCTATGACACTTTCCGTGATCAAGAGTTTAGTTAGCAACATAGTTTTGGAGAACTCTCTTTTACATGAAACACAATGTTTCCACTACAAAAAAAGGAGTTTGATCAAACAATCACTTCCAAGAGAGGTCATCACTGACAAAAACCCAACATGGATCACTCTACAACACTCAAAACATTATTAACTAATCGGCCACATTGGTATTTCCTCCATTAAAACAGCAAGAACAACCAAAGTAGGTTCACTACTGGCATGATCATTGACCAGGTCCATTAAATACTCAAGTTTACTTTCCTCAAGAGCATAAAATCATAACTGCCTTCTTTTTCTTGGTGTGAAGTTTTCCATATTATAATTTTTCTTGTTATCCATATACATCTCAGTATCTCACAAGTTCTTGGAATAAACACTCAACGCTTAATTCTAACTTTCTAAGCATTTAGAATCACATTCAGTCTAGAGTTGCCACAATAGCAAAACTAATAGTAATTACCTATAATTAACTAAAGCTAGCATAATCACATTATGCACACTATAATAAAATTTGTACTTACACATTGGTGATCCAAAATGAAACAACTACAAATAACTAGCATTGATACTATAAAGAGACATCAAATATTTCAGTGGATAAGAATACAATACCTGTATCATACCCAAAGAGCAAGCCACCAATCCCAGCAACAACAGTCAACCCAAGCACATACCCATTGCTGAAATACCCAATTCTCCTCTCAGGAAATGAATCCAAATACCCTGAACTCCCCGGTATCGAATCCAAAGGCATCTCCACTCCAAACCCACTTCACAAACTCAACCCAAGATCAAAATACACTCATAAAACCTTCAAATTTGGCCTAAAGTCTCAATCTTTAGCAAAAACAATGGTGCCCAAGTGCTTATATAGGTTGACTTAATAACCATATACAAGAAACAGTAAAAAGACAGGAAATTTCACAGACACAAAAAACTACAGCTGTGAAAAACAGTAAGAACAGTAAAAAGCAAGAAATGCAGGAATATTTAGTTATCCACTGAAAATGAGGTTAGTACAAGAAGCTATATAAGGAAAGTGATAATTGAAGTGGCAGTTAAAATGGTAAAAAAGTGAAATTATTTGTTTGGGGAAATGCAAACAAGGCAACAAAGATTGTTTGTCTGCGCAAGTTTAAAACAGGAAAAAGGCACGTGATGACAGTAGATTGGTGGCTCTGAAGATTAAGTTGATGAGTCAGACTCAGAACAGAACATAGTTGTCGGATGACTTCAACTACTTCTCACATTTTTTTTTTGCTGACATGGTATTGCAAATCAATCTAATTAAATAAAGACCAAAATGCAAATCAATTTAGTTAATGATTCAAATGAGCCATGGTAATGCTTTTTTTTTTCAAAAAAAAAAAAAAACACTTTTTAGGAATTATGTATAGATTATGTTCGTGTTAAATTGATAGAATTGAAGCATTTATTAAAGAAGTTGAACATAAAATGAATTTGGCGTAACCTCGTGAAAAAGTCTACCAATGGAGTATGAACAACCAAACTCTCTAGTCTCGTTGACACTCCATTGCTTTCGGTACACTAACTTAATAATAAAAAAAATGTGTTCACTACTTTTAAGAAGATCTACCAATATGCTTTCATGGGTTAAAAGGATAATATGTTGTGCGAAGGTATGAAGGTAAAGTTACTTAAATGATAGTTTTAGACCCTTATATTATTGCTAGAAAGATTAAGGCAAAATATCATAATTTCGGACTACTTTTGCCAATTTTTGACTTATGTGAAAAGTTTGGTTACACTTTAATTTATAAACTTTATAGTTTGTTTCTTAAATTTGGTCTTGGTCTTTTAAGTTAAAACTTGTTGAACTGAAATGACCTACGTTAATATGAAGGAAAGCTGAATAGAACTACTCAATTTACGCATTAAACTCACATATATTGCAAATTGGCAGTGATGTGAAGCACTAATTTTAAACATAGTCACAATTGAAGGAGGTCACTTATTCAATTCTTTATCCTCTCACTTATCCTTTTATTTCGACTTTTTTGGCCGCAGTGGACCAGCTCTAAACAATCTATTACAAGTATGTTTATAAATTAAAATTATATTATATTATATTTATATATAATAATTGGTGAATAATGTGATAGTTTCATGCTTTTAATATGAGTAGAAAGAAAGAACGATATGCGTAACAATAAAAATAACATTTACGATAACGTAACATTAGCACAAAAAAAACAATTAGTAACATTTGCATGTCACAACTCGCACGTACTTTGTCCCGTTTATTTCCCCCTATTTACTTTTTGAGAGTAATTGAAATTTTATATGACTTTAACTAAATCAGAACATAAAATTGTCAAAAAATTTAAAATTTTATATTTGGATTAGACTAAATAATACTTTCACATGATATATTTTTTGAATTATATATTTTTAGTTATTAAATATCAAAATACCACCTAAAATAAATGAGGGAAATGAATGGAGCAGGAGTAATTCGTGAGGCTACAAATTTAAAGCATCAATTCCGCCATTTTCCTCACTACCCTGACGAAGAGACTGAATTGACACTGGTGAGTGTGTAATCATTGACCAATAACCAAAAAAAATTGAAACGTGATTACTTGTAAAAGCTAGCTACTGGTGTGAAAATTGAAAATTGACACGAGTACAAAAAGTGCTAGTCATCGCCGACCACCACAACCTCACTCGGCCTAGTCATGGTTGACAATGAGCCACTTGTTTTGATCTTGAGTACAAAAACTGCTTTCTTCCGAAAAATGTGGCTTATGCTTTATTTTGACGATGAATGTGACCTTCACGTGAACACACACAGCAATGTCTTTAAACATAAATGATGAGATTAAACAGATCAAACTCAACTCTATAGGCATCGTCCCAGAAGCCACACTGGCTAATTGCTGGAATCAGTAATCGTACAATCACTGAAACATCTGATAAAATTGAAACGATACAGAGTGTACATCAGAACAATTTACTTAGATCACTGAAACTATACCGTAAATAATGCATTGACGCATGTAAACTGCAATTTGTCCAACAACTATCACTCACAAAACTCAGAAGACCCGCAAATGCTACAAAGACAAGCCTTGACTCTTGGGCTAGGCTGATCATAACTAACCTGGATATCAAAATGGAAATATTTCACACCATACATAATTTACATTTCCTAATTTCCTCTAGCTAAGAGCTATTCATTGTAAGGAGTAGCTAAGAGCCCTAGCCCCAGCTTGAGAGGTATGTGATGACTCCAGCTATCTAATTCTCAAGAATAAATTGAAGTCTAGAAGCTCAGAGCCTATAAATTTACAGAAGAAGCCAACTATTCTATACCAACAACTCACAGAATATGTATTTACAAGCTCCTTGTTTGAACAGCAGAAAGGCTAATGGGTATATATCTGAAAAGTGTTAAGTTGCACACTTTTAAGCCAATGAACAACATGATCAGACCTGCACCATCAGTGCGTGAACAGAGACACCTGAATCAAGGGAGCAATGCACTACACTATCCACAAGTTCATTGCTGCAGAACGGGAAGTGAAGGGCGTGGCCTGACAACATTTAGAACACCTCTTGCAGTTGCCTGTCCACCAAAAGGGAACCCAAAAAAAGGGATAAGGAAAATTAAATAGGTACAGAACTTTGGGTTTCATGATTGCAGGTAGAATATTAACACATCCATGATTGGTAGGGAAAGAATCAGTAATTTACCTCAAAGAAGGAGTTGAAATTTAGACGCAGAAGAAACCGCCTTAGAAAAGGAGCTCGTTGACTTCCAGCAAGCCTGCTGCTGCGTAATATAGTATACAAGGAGTTTGATTTTTTGTTGAATTCCTGAAACATGAATGCAGGTCGATGTTAGAATGCACAGATATATACATGCATAATACATCTTATTTTATGTACCAAAACAGAAATAGTACATCTTATTTTGCCAATGAGGATAATGTCAACCCGAAACATAGCAGCAATAGCTTGACCATTTGAAAGCCTTATGACAACAAAGTGCAACTACTATGAACAATGTTCGTTGTCAACCGAATAAGACAGAAGACTTAAATACTATACATAAAATGAAACAACAACACAAGATTTTGATCCAAAAACTCGATAGAGAGTCCCCCAGTTAGGGCTCAATTAGGCATAGAGCTGCTTTTGTATATGAACTTTAGGTTGAGAATTCCTTCTCTCGTTTTAAGGGAAGAAACCTCGGTATGTAGCTTTCAGGAATCCTACTTCAAGGGGAGAGCTACAAATTAGCTAAGAAGTCCGTCGCCAAGCTTTAGTATCCTGGTCTCCTCAAGACAAAGTCAGAGCTCAGCTGGACTTTCCATAGAAAACTAGCCTATAATGAAACTGAAATTCGATTGCCAGGAGCTCCAGGATCACAGCTGATTAGGGGATCCATCAAAGATATGTACGAACCTAAGAGCATAAGTACAGTGACAACTGCAATTAAGCACATGCCAATTGACAGCATCAAAACATTGAACGTGAAATCTTCACCCATTAAGTTCATAGTTTGAGTCAAATGTTACTACACTACTTTACAACATTCCTATCACTTTGCTGTAACTGCTCGACTTAATGAGACTCAAACCAGAACGATCTAGTATAAATATAACGCATCATAATAATATGGTTAAATTAATCTGGACGCACAATAAGTTGAAACCATTAAACTACGCCCTCAGTGGAGATCACTTTAGTTGGGAGCCTTGCGCACCACGGGTACTTTATAAACTTCCGAGTTATAGAAGCAACTCCAGACAAGACAAGTACACGACAAGGTAAAATAATAGAAAACGATATAAACATGTCCATTCAAAGCTACCTCAGTAATATGATCCAGCTCAGCAGTATTTGGGTTTTCTTGGTTGTCAATACTCCAGCAAAATTGCAGACAGAGCTTCATTATACTGTCCAATATTCTTGATACAGAACCGATGTCCAAGAACGATTGAGAAATCAAGGCTGATAAATACCTGCAAATATATTGACAAAGCTTTAATTATTTTAGCTAAGAGAAAACTCTCAGAGAAAAGGCTTAGTTTAATTCACCTGATTACAAGCAGTTATGCCTAGAACAAGTATAAATTGGCAAGATACAAGACATCATACAAGAGAACAGAGGTTGTTCACCCCCAAATAGTTTATTTTTCATGCACAACATTTGTTCTGCTATGGAATTTAAATATCAAGCAACATCAACATTCATGCAATGCAACAAATACTTTTTGTTCTTGATTGGAATCATATTTCCTTTAGAAATGAATATATAAGAAGCAGGAACTACTAGCTGAAAATTTACAAAAGGAAAGAATTGTAATTTTATCAGATTATTGGGACACCTCTGAAGGTACAAGCAGCTATATCCCACAGGTATGGTGGAAAAACTGCCAACCCCAAGTAAGATATGAAGCGTGATAATCCCTGCAAAGAGCGCGATCTCCAGTCTACGCAACTACACCAGAAATCAGCTAGTAATGCACATTCCCAAAAAAATTCCCTTTCTTTGCCTCCACCCAAACCGACAAATGTGATAGAGAACATGCAAAATTACAAATAGCAAAAAAATTGAAACCCAAACTCAGCATAACAAAATCATCCAGACTAAGTAGTAGCAGGTATCGGTTGTTGCTATTAATTATCGCATGTTTTTTTGAAGTGCCGTACTGCAGTATAAAGGAGCACTGTGGGAATAAACTAACTTCCCAAATCCCATTTGCACAGACTAAGAGTAGAGGATATCATCCTCATTAAAAAATGAAAGATCTACAACTAAGAGTCCCAGAAGTGTCTGCCTTCATTCAAAACATCTCAGAGTCCAACCACTGTATGGTATCCACAATAGATATCAAGTCAGCAAGCACATCCCTCTCCTTCGTGGGCCCTTATCAGGTGAAGGTTCCAGAAATTCCCCTCATTTGACTGAACGACAGAGATTGACACTATGAAGAGTAGATAGGCCGTAATTGCGACGAATAAAATAGTTTCACACATTTCACTATGCACCTGCACAAATATTACCCT
The DNA here is from genome assembly GCA_901111285.1 of Corrigiola litoralis. Lineage (NCBI taxonomy): Eukaryota > Viridiplantae > Streptophyta > Magnoliopsida > Caryophyllales > Caryophyllaceae > Corrigiola > Corrigiola litoralis. The sequence goes on from CAAKMY010042818.1 coordinate 15,316, forward strand.
GTCCCACTTCCCACATTACAAATACTCCTCCATAGTGTCTTCAAGTGATCCATCATAATCCCTCCATTATATATTGAACAGCCTCAAGTAATAAGGTGAATCTCCAACCCTTTTTTTCTACTTGTTTCTCTTTCCTCAAATTTCCCCTTCAAGAATCACACTGAAAGCTAGATTAGAAGGCAAAGACATTCTAGTGTATTCTCAGACTAGCCGTTAATTTTTCACAAGTAACGTATATCGTCAGCATAAGGCCATCATCTGGCAGTGAATTAATTCTTTTAATAACCAACATTGTGAAAAAAATATTTCTGAAAATCATACTCCATTTGTCCAATCCAAATCTTTACATTTTTGGTAAAATTTTGGTAAGGGCATTATGTAAAAATACCCTTGTTTTCCCCCCATCTCCTCATGTGCTTTTGTGGACCCACATAATTGACCAAAACTACCCTCCATTTTCTCCGCCACCTCACCCATCTATGATACTTTATTTGAGACATTCTTTATAAGATTACATGTATTTTATAACTGTCTTTTTTAAAGACACTGCCAAATGAACCGGAAAGGTAACAAGTGCGAAGTACAGTTCAGTACAGTAATGTGATGAAAGCACTTGCAGTACATTTAGAATGCAAGTTGATATGACTAAAAGATCATTTAGTACACAAGTTGCTATGACTAAAAGATTTGAACTTACTCGTGATGGAAATTCACGAGTTCAGTAAAATCACGTGAATCTTGGATATGGGTTTGCAGCATATTCCATTGTGATTCTATTACATCCACCTGAAGAAATAGAAAGGGAAACATTCTTAGAGATAACATGAAAGGATAAGCTGAAAGAATGCAAAAGAACTATTAGGAAGGATAGCTCATTGACTGCTATGCTTAAAATCTTCAGACCCCCATCAAATGCTTAAGGACACTAGATAGGTGCAGCAAATACAAGCCTTATGTCAGTTTTCTCTGTATTTCAGTTGCTTGTGGAGAAGAGGGCCACACAGGAAGGTAGCTCAGTAAGCAAGAAGCATACAATTTAGCAAGTCAAAGGGAGCAGAAGTTCACAATCTTAAACAATCCATGCCTTGGGGCAACAAGCATTATATACTCATTTTATGTTACGGATTCCCATTTGCGTAGGGTGGGGCGACTAGGAGTCTAGGACTTAATGACATTTCAAGTGTTTACTTAAATCGATGCAGAAAGACCAAATAGAATAAGAAATAAAGATCCAAAAAGTTCTCAGTCAGAATAATATAGCACTTTCATCTGTGAGAACTTGCAACCATTATTTTATATTAGTTACATGTTTGCTGTTGAGACCAACAAAGCAACTCTTCTAGATCAATTAAGCAAAATGCAGTTCATGATTTTAATCAAAAGTATTATCAGTTCTATTTCCGTGAAACTAGCATCATAACCTACATGAAGACTGAAATGTATACATAATCAAAAGTCAAAACCACTTTGAATTTCAATAACTTTTAGGTATTAAGGATTATTAAACTCACGTCAAGCT
>CAAKMY010042818.1:16854-36025 GCA_901111285.1 Corrigiola litoralis
GCTTGCTAGTTTTGGAAAAGTTATGCCCCCCCCCCCCCCAGGCCAAGGCAACTACGGTTCGCTTCTTCAAGTGTCATCATTACCCCAGTGCCTCTAATAAGACTTCTGCCTAAGGCAGGGAGGAAATGGTTCAGACTTCTAGCAGCCTTAACCTTGGAATGAAACAGCTGAGAACAGGCAAGTAGAACGATAGCTGCTTCAATAATAAAAAAGAAGAGAGGTATTTTGTGAGACATTTGATTTCAATTACCTGAATATAGAACTGGAGATTCCTAATCAGAAACGCCATATGTTCCCTAACCCGCCACATTGGTCTAAACCGCTGCCGTCGCTGCTGAGATGTTGAGCACCTTGCACGATCATTGCGATGATTAGCAAAATCACTATGATCTTGATGCATCACTGAAGCCCAAGACTTTTCTAGCTCCATTTGTGTTCGCTTAAGGCGCAGCAGATACTGGAATACACGACGATATCTGCGAAATTGATTGACGATCTCGTATTATTGTATGCAAAGAGCCTATTCACCCACCAACAATTTTAGAGAAGTCCCACAACAGTAGATGCTTCCTCAAAAAATTATAAAATTAAAAGTAAGAAGACCAATATCAAATAACAACCTCTCTATGTATATGTCATCAATTGGAAACTGAATAAGCTGAAATGAATATAAATGCTATAAGGTGGATGCTTACTTGGATAGCACTTCTTGTGAGAAAAACAGTTGCAGGGGCCAATCAATAGAATATTCAAGAGTGATACCGTCCCAGCCATCCAGGTCTGTGGCAGAATTTGAGGAGGAAGAACCAGTTTTTGATTTAGTTACATCAATTTGGGATGGTTTTACGGCAACTCCAAACGAAGGCATCCTGTAGGAATCGTGAATAAGTTGACATAGAAAAACAAAAAAATTAAGGTCAAACAAACAAACACCACCTCAACCAGCTAGCAAATAGGCAAAATACTATAGAGGAGTGATGCTCTGGACTCTGGAGAAGGTTTCAAAAAGTTCACATACAAGAAAATTCACAACAAGGCTTCTAAGATAACCTTGACAATTACAGGTTTCCTGAAGAAAAGCCTGTGTTTTTAGAGTCTACTAAAATGATAGAGGTTAGAAAACTGCGAATTTTACAACCACCTAGCTAATGACATTGCCTGTTACTTCATAGTCATAAGAAAAAGTCATAGCCCTTAGACTAGGTTTATCGATGCCCCTCAAACAAGATTGGCACTATTCTCTCGTGCCAACAACTAAAAAAAGGTTAAACAACAAATCTACCATGACTCTCTAAAGAAGAAGGGCATGAGATGCCTCTGTTAACTTCGAGGGGCAAAGAAAAGCATTGGACACAAGGCATACAGTCATTGGTAGAGAAAACATAGTGTAGGAAAAAACATCAGTAAACATGAGAGAGAATATGCGTGGTGTAAAGGTAGGAGAGAGACAGAGGGGCAATGTTGATGAGAGGGGCATCAATGAAGTGCAAAAAAATTAGGGTATCAACTGTCACTGGTGAAAGTGGGTATGTAGCAAAAGAAAATAATGACATAAAATTGGTGACCCTCATGTTTGGAGGACATCAATAGAGTTAGTCTTAATTATGCTATTTTCTAACCAATGAATAAAAAAAGAACGCCATAATCCGCAGGGAAATAGAAACATTAGTAAACAAAATAACAAATCCTTCTCTTGCAATCCCTCTCCCCAACACACCACAACCCAGCTCCTTCAATAGCAGCCAAAACCACCCATCTCTCAACCAGCTCGGCTTCACAGGGTCGGTGGACCGCAGGAGGTCTTCTACCGTTTCATGACATAATAAAAGAAATCGGCATCCTGTTTTCTAGAACCCCAAAATAAATGGTAAGTAAAGGAGCGATTTCATTTCTAAAAGCAAAAGGCATAGAAGGATATGAACTTTTACACACAAAGGGCTATATTCACTATTGAGCGCATACACAGCAGGACAGATATTACTGCTAAAATATAAATGTGGTTCTAATATCTACACTCGATGCATTTACATTATCTGATATTGTTGTACATGCTTGCTCTAGATGACCACACAGCAACAGAGTATATGATTCTCATGCCAACTCCAAATTCTCTGATGATTCCACAAGAAGACTAAACATCTTTTCTCACGCCACTGGAGCACTAGATAAATCTTCAGTTAGCAGAGATAAGAGCACAAAATGCTTGAGGATGGCACTCCAAAGAATAAAAACTGCTTGAGCAGAAAATAAGCTCAGCTTTATCTTTCTTTGCACCATCGAAAAGCTACTAATGAAAATTGGTATAAGGGAAGGAAGGAGAAAGAAAGAAGGAATCAAGATAAGGACGACGAGGGAGAGCATTAAGATATTAAATATGTACTGCCAACTATTTGTGAATGTCTGAGAATTCAAGACAGGAAAGATGAGAGAAGATATGATATTTACCCATCCCGGCATCCCTTTACCAAAAAATTACTTCCATAGCCATGGCAACACTTGATGGATGGAACTATATGACACAGAGTATTGAGAGCATAATTTTCTAAATATCATGGTTATTTTGGTAGGTAAAATACAAAACACAACATAAGAAGTCAAACAACAAACTGTACCAAGTACTGGCCAACTGGTGAAGATTGAGGTCCTGCGTACAGGTTCAGAAAAAAACCTCCGCATATGTGAAATTTGTACTGGCCTATGTGCCTACTATGGACCCAAAAAATATCTAAGAATAAAAAGCCAATCCTCCAGGTACCAAAGAATCTCCTAAATTCACAATTCAACTATAAAATGATAACGGATGGCAGCTAATATACAACTCGGAAAGAATAAGCTATCAGTTTCTGAAAACATATGCTTCAAACTAGACTTTAAAATGACATATAAACCACAAACAAATAGGAGTAACATTTAGTAACATCAAAGAGAACACAAGCCCTAACCGCAGTGATACTCTAGAGAAATATCTATCTTCATCACCAATTGTCTTCACAGCAGCCTGCATTACAAAGAAACCAAAATTAGAAGCCAAATAATATAATTCCTCCACTACGGGCCACCCGGATTTTATCATGGAAGTCTAACTTTAAAGGCAAACTGCCACTGTAATCTCAATGATAAAAGTAGTCTCTCTCACTGTCTCTCTCTCTTTTTACACCATTCTTGCAAAGGTCACGAACCCCCCCCCCCCTCTCCCTCTCTCCCTTCTCCAAAAAAAGGCTTGAAAACTCAAAATCAAGGGAGTTTTCGGGGAGTCCATAAATTAGAAAAATCAATTACTCTTTATTTTCAAGCAACCAAACAAGAGGAATCAGTTGGGCGTGAAACCCCGTTCTAGCTCCAAACTCTTCCAATCAATAAGCACCTTGGAATCTATGGATCTCATCAACACATACTCCATCTGTTAGCTTAATCATGCATTTATTTCCTGATTGCTGAGAGGACCGTCAGATCCCCATTCTTTAGTCATGGCTAAACACAAAGATAGGAAACGATCCCATGATCTATACCCTATTGCCTTACAGACCTTTAAGTTAAACACATATCACGCCACAATCACCATTATAAGCAGTGCCGGTGAATAATGTTCAACAGGAAACAAGAAAACAGAACTGCAGTATATAACAAGCCAATGAGAGATACTCAAAGAATATTTGTTAAGGTCACACCATACCAGCTGGAATGGAACCATAAGGTCAGCTTCGGCAGTTGATTGACGAGGTGGTAGACGCATTAATTGGCGACACTCCTCCAGAAAGCACTGGCATTGTATACAGATACGATTCACAAGATATTAGTGGTTTCAAGCTTAAACTAAAAATTAAATAAGTTAGTCTGAAAGTTTTTTGAAGCTAATAAAAATTAGATGCCCATATCTAACCTGGAAGAAATCTCCTTTGGCCAGCAGAAAATAGTCTTTTAGGGCCTTTAAGTGTCCATTTAGATCAGCACGAACGACTACAAGCTGCATTGTCATTCAGTAGAGCTCAGATAGTCCCCAAAATTGAGGAAAACATGTATATCGCAAATATTACCTGCCAAAGATGGCTAGCTGCAATAGAGCGAATGGAGTCAACTGCGCACTCAAATGACCTTTTGTGAAACTCGGTAGATTCCTGCACATCACAGCAAGAATTATACGTCTGCCTAGCTCTCATATTTTCAAGACAACAACAGAATATTCTTATCCCTTTTACTTCTTCTTTAAGTACTCTAGATGAAAAGATCTGCAATTGGAAAATACATAAATTTACTCCAAACATAGTTTAAATTCACTTAACACACAATTATTACGAAAATAAAAGTTCATTCAACCAACAATTACCTATATAAGAAAACAGTTTCAAAGAAAATACCTTCAAATCGCGGAGCATTACTTCTATTTTGTCTGCCTCAGACTGAGGGAGTAGCTCTTCCCCTACAAGTTCTGAATCTGCGGAAAACTCCTTTTGGAAAGAAAAGCGAGCAGCAAAGCCCTGAATTCTGTGGGATGGCCTGGGAATTTGGTGGTGATATAACGAATCCTGTACAAAAAAACCTGGGCTGGGATTCCGAAGGACCCTTACAGCCTTACCAGCAAAAAGGATAGATTCCGCAACACGCATGTGGATATATTCAGGAAGCATATCCTGCATTAGCATGTAGTTACAGTCATCCATTTGCAGGAAGTAACAACAACTCAAGCACATCCATTTCATCTCACAGCAATTGTTATAGTGGCTGGATGTTTCACTATTGGCACACAGGGAAAGGCGAAAGAAACAAACATACCAAGAGAAGAAAAAGGGAAATGAAGTGAAGAATAATGCATTAAGGACGACCGTGCTAAGACGGCTTTCCTCTTTTCAGGTGGGGGGAGGAGGACATGCTCCTTCACGTGTTTCATAACAACCAAAATTGTCTCATCTATGAAAAGGAATGTTAACTATAAGAGATGTTTCTTCAACTTGTGCATTCATTGCCCTAGCAGTAAAAACTAAAAACAAAGCAGATGACCAAAGTCTCTTCCCTCTAGGTAGGCTCAGTGACATCATGAGTTATCCTTTCCATTAAACTAAGGGAAATCCTCAATATGCAAAGTAATTGTTTGATGAGGGAGAGAGGGAGTGGGGGCGAAAGAACACTGTATAATTTCAGAAGGCTAGAAAGGGGAACAGTGCAATGACTTCAAAATTTTCATTTTCATCCTTATGGCCAAGACAACATCATTACCCCAACCCTATCAAGAGGCTCTCACCCAAGCAGAGTAAGGGGGGTTGGCTGGGCTAATAATCCAAGACAGTTATTAACCAATAGATGAACTCCCAATACTACTAAATAAAAAAGAAATGAGAAATATTCAAAATAATTTATGTCAGTAATTTCAAAGACAACACTGAAAGAAAGTTGTCAGGGTCTTTATACTCAACTAGCATAAATTAAAAAGCATATCTGACCAGGGTTGAGAGGTACCAGAGATATATGAAAGCCCAAGTGCCAATCAGTCTGCGAGGAATCCTCTATTGATAAGCGTGTCATTTTTCGAAGCACATCCGGATTTGAAGAACTATTTTCTGCATCCCTGCCATCCTGGCTGAGAGGCACAAATACATAAGCTCATAAACTTCTCACACAGTAATATGGGTAAATAACATAAGTGTAGCTACACCCTTTCATAGCTAAGGAATCAAAAGCACAAGCAACCATAACTGAATATGATGGTTATGGTGTATTCCTGAACAAGATTCATGATACTAATAGCATTTGTCACCATACAGAAGAATTCGCCTATTTAAGATTGGCATATCCTCAGTAAGTCGCTGATGATTTTACAGAATTATCATTAGTTAGGATGAGCTACGGCCTACAATAAGACATCAACAACGACCTTCCAGACTTTTGGCACTATATCATGACCACTTCTCCATTACTATGCTAACTTTCACAACAAAGTGAAGTGAAACATTATTAGGAGACAAGATTGCATGCCAAAAGTCAGATAGCACTACTTAGCAAACAAAGCCAAGTTCATGAGCTAGGTGATAATCATTGAAACAAGACGGCACATCTGTCATTACCTTTGGATGAAGAACTCTCCATAAGGGTCTTGCAGAATGCCATAAACCATCCAAGATGCAAGCTGATTAAACATCACTTGATGTCCATGCCAAAGCAGTCTATCATATGGAATACGACAAAAGCTATTAAAAGTCCCATAATATCATCACAAAATAAACTTTACTGAAATCAAATGGATGAGATGTGCGCTAAGGGCAGAAGGATCAAGCATAAGTTTCTAAAGGTAAAAACAGAGCACAGCCATCACCAAGAGCAGCATTCCATCCCGCTAGAAACGGTTTCAAAATAAGATCTTGACAATAGAATTCATCACCAGGGCAGAGGTTTGAAAAGCAAGGTGAAGTGCACACATCACACACCGGAGGCATATTTTTGTAGAAAATGTAAGTAAATCTTGTTTACAATAGTATTGGCCAACATGTTCTCTGTTTCTTGGTTTTTAAGGAGAGGTTATTCTTTAAAAGCGTCGACAAGAGCAAAGGGGGAGAGGGAAAAGGATAGAACAAAGAGGAAAAAGAAGAATGAAGATAGGGAAGAGAGGAGTGCTCCTCATAGTTGCACGTAGTGCACCCGAGAATCACCTCATAGTTTATGCTGCAGCTACAATTTCTTGAGGCAATGAAGTGCTAGCGCCTCACCGTGTGGCCACTGGCCAACCCCTCTACTGAGCAAGCTATTTACAACCATGAATCTCAGATACAGCTTAACAGAACCTCCTTTCTTCCAAATTCCAAGCCCACAACTCTTTTTCTTGATAGAAAATGATTGACAAGTGCACAAACTCATCTTTTCCATATTCATATTATGCAAAATAACTGAAAGCAGACTAAATTCACTTTGACCCGAAAGCTAACATAAAATTTCAGTGGTTGGAGATGCACTCTTAACATTGATGACAACAAAGGAATATTTAACAAGTACACTAATTTACTAACCTCTGGAGACAGGCTTGTAATTCAGGCACCCCACAATGGCATCTTTTATGCAATAGGTTGAGAAGTTTGCCCCCACGAATATCATCACGCTCAATTTCTAAAATAAGCTCATATAGAGGAGGCAAAAGAACAAAAAACTGCAGGAGAAAACCTTCTATTAAAACCTTGAGAGAAGATGGCACAAACGTAACGAATATACAGAACACAATATAGAATTGTTCTGAAATAACAAACAGATATCTAACTCAAATTAATTGCCTTCAATTAGACTGTTTAAGTAAACGAGAGCTTGTTGAGACCTTTATGAACTAACAAGATTATTTGCTCTATCGACAAATTTCTATGGGTGGCATATATGTTACTAAAAATAAGCATGCAGTGACAAAAATCGCATGGCAATAGACTAAATGCGAGGTTTTATGTTCAGAAGATGCTAAACTTGTTTCGCCCTGTACATCACCCAGTCAACCATAGTGTGAACTATGGAGTACGACTGTAATGAAAGCTCAGCTCAAGCTCAATTAAAACCGAGCTGAGTCCTGAACCGAATCCTCAAGCAAACTAAGTTTAAACACAGGTAGGCCCGACTAAGTGTGATCTTATTTGAGAATTTCTTTTCTATGTGAGCATCAAATGTAATTTCTGGTTTTTTTTTCTACTGTAATGTCAATGCTTTTTTCTAATGTAGCTTAATTATTTTCTTTTACTAATTTCTAATTTCCCAAGACAAAAACAAACGTGAACAGAGCCAAGTACCCCGAGCAAGCTCAGCCTCTTCGAAAATTACACCATTGTGCCCTAGTAAGGACAACTCCCTTAGGTAACTCAACATCAGTCTATTTTCCTTTTCCTCAATCAAGAGCATATAAGTTTGTTTGACCTTTGCGCCATTCCTTCTTCTTCCCGTCAAGATCTATCTAAGACTTTAAGTACTTTCCTTTTACAAGATACAGGGCCTATCTAGGGGACAGAACCCGTTTGGGAAAGAATGTAAGACGAAAAGTTGGTTTTCCTCATTTATATAGTTTCACATGCTTCCATGCCTCCACACCTTTTGGGTCAGGTTTCACTAAATCTCCATATCACAAGGCAAGTTGGGCGTTATATGAGCTCATAACCATCCTTCAAGTTCTTTAAAGCCCTTTGTTACATCCTATGAACCAGAATTCATAAGGTGAGTTGATAGGAGGGAGTTGGCTTGGTAGACACTAACAATCTTTCCTTATAAACCATTAGTAAACACTTAATTTCACTTTGAAGTAAAAAAATTCATTGATAGGTCACCTATACTACCTGCATTTGCCTCTCAACAAACAAAAGGTTCCTCTTCATAATGTAAACTAACATCCTGCAAGTCCATAAATGAGTGACTACGTCAAATTAATCTAAAGTTACGCAATACCAAACCTTCATCCTCAACTAGCTTTCTCTCTACAGAAACCAATCACCACTCTCATTGCAAGAATCTACTCCAGTCGCCCCCTTCCCAGCACTAGCTAAAATACTTGCATAAAGTCATAAACTTTCTACCGTGTTGCACGCTGGCATCTAAAAATTTCCCTTCCCCGACATAATTATTACCAAGCACTCTACAAGGGACACAATGTACTTACTCGACACACTGTCAAACACCCTAATTTCTTTCAATTCTCCAAAAACCAACATCCATTCAAACTACTGCCAAATTCTCCTACATTCCCCCACTCAATAAATCCAATTCCTTCTCTACCTTAATCAACAGAAACCAACTTATAAAAGTATCACTTTAATTTCCAAACATGCTTATACTTGCAAATAAAGAAACTACACACATAAGCGGATCCAAGTTCTAAAAATGAGGGTAGCAATTCCATTATTTTTGCTATAGTTTTCTATCTTTTCTACGAAATCTCATAAATTAAAGGTAACAACATATGCTACCCCTGGCTACTAGTTGTATCCGCCCCTAATACACATATTACTAAACTAGATGTTCTCATTTCAGCAAATCGAGTTAAAGAGGTCGCTTTCTACCAACATTCCGAAAAGCACTTTTTAACTCAAAAACTACAACATATCCCTTTCCAATCCAACACTCACTGACCCTTTCTTACTTAATACGGAGATTCTACGCACCACAAGTTAAAATTAGACGGTCTCATACAAGTAAAAACAAACTCATAATTCCGCAAACTTAAGAGACAAACAATCCAATCCAAAGATCAACCTTATTAAGTCCCTGAGTGACAGTACTCAAAATAGGCAAATGATCAGCCAACAAATTCTGCTCAACCAACAAAACCGCAGACCGATACACCGACAAAACCTCGACAACCCCGTTCGCCACCGCCCGCTTATACACACTCTCCCTCCTCCCCTCCCCTTCCCCCTCTCCCTCCCTCACACTCCCCGCCCTAATCCAGCTCAAATTCCTCGACTTTGTCGCAAACCGGTCGAGCTCCCGGTAATAAAACCCTAGCTTAATAATCCTCTCTATCACATCCCTGCAAAATTGAATCGAATTGAATTAATCATCACGAAATCTATCTATACATACAATATTGTTAAAAGGCGTTAAAGCACAACCATTGCGCCACGTCATCTTTTATAGGATTTTGCCATGTCATTATACAATAATTCATCTTAGCTTCTCCATCAATATCATCTTTACGTCCTACGGAGTATTAATTAGTCCATCTTTAATGCTTACGACAAATCGATGAAATAAGACTATATTTATTCTCCTACAAAAATATATAATTCAAAAGTATATAAAAAAAATGAACACTAAACAAATTACTATCATTAAACAATCCCGTGAATTTCACGGCTTTATGTCCTATCAATTAGTTCATCTTTAATGGTTACGACAAATCGATGAAATAAGACTATATTTATTCTCCTCGAAAAAAAAGAAATATAATTCAAAAGTACATAAGGAAATGTACACTAAACGAATTACTATCATTAAACAATCCCGTGAATTTCACGGTTTTACGTCCTATCAATTAGTTCGTCTTTAAAGGTTACGACAAATCGATGAAATAAGACTGTATTCATTCTCCTCGAAAAATACATAAGAAACAAAAAGCCGAAAAGAAATTGTGAAACAAATATAAATAAACAAATGATCATTAAACAACCCCGTGAATTTAACAGGTAGTTGAATAGTATTTAAATTGGGGGGAAATGGGTGGGGTGGGGGGCCAATGGGAGAGTGACACCTGTCGCTGGGGTGGATAAATGAAATGTCGGGGGCGAGTTTGAAAGAAAGGGAGGGGGGATTGGGTGTGGGGAGGTGTAGGGTGGTACGGTGGGATTTTTCGTCGATTATTAAGTCGCCGGTGTAGCCTAGTAAGGCTACGAGTATTTCGTGTAGCATTTTTGTTTTGGGTGAGTGAGTGAGTGGGAGTGTGGGTAGTGTGGTTTTGTGAGGGGAAAGAGTGCGGGAAAAGTTTAATACAAATATGTAATGGTTCTTGTCAAATGAGATTATATCAAATATAAATTATAATTTGGGATTCATTTGGGATTATCCAAAGTTGAGATTAATGATGGGTGGAGAGGAAAAGTTGGCATTAATCCCGTTAAATTTTCCTTTTTTTTAAGGCATTTTGAACTTGTCTTAGCGAATACCATGAAAGAAAAATTCTTTTCGTTTGGTTTGAAGTAACTTCATTTTATCGGAAACATTTTCCGTCGAAAATATTTTCCATGAAAAAATGGAGTTCATAATATGTTTTCCTTTATTTAGTTGTTAGAAGGTAAATATGGAGAGAAGATTGAAAAGATAGGAGGAAGGAGGGAGAAAGGAGGTGGGACTATGGGAGAAGAGAGAAAAAAAATGGGCATTCCAAATATTAGAAAGGAAAAATAGTTGTACTATATGGAGAAAATGAACTTTCACCCAAGTTTTCCACTTTTTTTCCCTGTCAAAACCAAACAAAGGAAAATTGGAAAACCATTTTTCTTTTTGGCATTTTCCCCTCTGTTTAGGCTTCTTCGTGCTAATACTCAATTCCTTCGCCGTGTGCCATTGTTCACAGGCAAGTTTTGTTGTTGATATATATCAATGAGATGATTTTGCTAACTTATGATTATGGACACAGCTCTTTAAATCAACTTTCACTTTCTAAGACCTTTTCTTATCTCAACTCCTAAAATTTGAAAATGATATTGAGATAAGTTCTTTGTACTAGTTGAGCATCTCATTAGCTTAACCACACCAATCTTTTCACACCTAAAATAGACCCTTATATGACCTAATCCACCAGGTTTTTTGCCGCGCATAATAGAAAACCACGTTTTATATTGCGCTCCAACACTTCGTACTCAATCCACCTCATCATCTCGAGTGTTGATTTCCTCATCAGTCACGATATAATTTTTCTTCGGTTTTTGCATCATTGGAGCAAAACATATGCCTAAAATACTAAAAAATTGTTCCATTAGAACTAGCTACTTTTTATACAACTTTACGATGGAACATTTAAGATTAGGCTTGATCATTACTCAATACAAACGAGAATCTTCGAATTTGTTTGTAAAATATTTCCAGTCATATTTATACGGCAGTAGAAATATTGAACATATCACACTTCGTTCCCATCTCTTTGCTAAACTAAGACTCAGATCGAAGTTATTCTTTGTACCTAGAGATATGCTCGTGTGGAGCTCTAATTTCATGCGAGGACAACCAAGCTCTTTTACCCCAACCAAGGTCGAGGGTTGATTCTTATCATAGATTTTTATGCTCCTTTTGGACCAAAATTCCTATGTTAGAACTTAGAATGTCGTTTAACAAGGTGGTCGGTGTTCCTGCGAAAATTGCACATACAAAGTAACCTTTCAGTAAACGAATAAACGGCAAGAAATATACGGGACAAGAGAACACTACTACTACTACTAGCACCAAATACTTCATATCATTCATACAACCGACCAACCATGCGTTGGAATTTTCGCTAAGTTGAGCCAGTGAGCAGCATGCTCTTTACAAATGAAGGTTGCGGATGTAGATATTGGGACCTTTATAAGAGTGACATAGTGCACCAATGATGTAATGGCTCCCGCATAGATCACAATTTACACTGGAAAATGAACTATCCGAAATTTACAAGGCCTTTCACGGGAAAGTATAAATATGAATCTCAATCTACCTCATCTCTTCAAACTATTGAGGCCAAAACCAACAATATGCAACAAGTCCTAGATATGATTAATAGGTTTTCAAGACGGCATACAGCAGGGAACCAAATAGCATACAATAATCTTAAGCATTATTCCGAAGCCCATTCCCCGGATCAAGAAGACTCTGTGAATTCTCTCTACTGCCATAAGCCCTATCCTTGAACATCAGATCCATCTCCTCAAAAGTTAAGGCCCTTGTCTCAGGAACAAAGGCGCACACAAACACAAATGCAACCACTACAATAACTGCAATCATCAAGAAAGTACCACCAGTTCCTATAGCATCAGCAATAGAGAGGAATGATTCAGAAACAATAAGGTTTGTGATCCAACAGATTGTGGCACCCATGCCTCCACATAAACCCCGGTAAGCCTGGGGATATATCTCGGAATTGATCGCCCAAGGTACAGGACCCATCCCAGGAGCAAAAGCCGCAATGTAAAGGGCCAGGCCCACAACAGCAAGCCACGAGTAGAACAAGCCCGCTTCACCTGATCCGGACAGCATGAATGAAACTGAGAGCAATATAAGGGAAACAAATACACCTGCCAGGCTCGAAAGGGCTAAGCCACGTCTTCCCATTTTTTCGATCAAGTATATGCCCAAGACTGTTCCAGCAGCATTCATGGCGGCTACAATGAGGGATATCAGAAGGGCTAGTTTATTGGAGCTAAATCCAGCCATCTGGACAATAGTCGGGCTGTAGTACATGACAGTGTTGATCCCAGCAAACTGCTGAAAGGCCTGCATGTTTGAAGTACTAAAGCATCAATAGGGAACATCACGGGCTACAACAAAGTAGTTGATATTTCAAGGAATATTAATTTTATAAACCCCAGAAGTTAATCCATCGAATAACATTGAGGAACATAGAAATAATAGCATGCTAGCTGATTCATGACTTGACACTCATGTACTCTATTTCAGCCCAAATATACTACTGGTCACGATATGACCCTTGACACTGCAAATTAGCTAAAGAAGAAACACTGATACTTGACATTTTTCCAATAAGATGCCCCATTCTTATACAACCACTGTTACATTCTGGGTCAAACACACATACAAGCAATTATACATGCGACATCAACAAACTAGATTCTCTAAATGGCAAGGACACCTCATGCTTGAAAATGAACTTACCAGAAGACCACCCCCAGCAATAAAAGCTAGTCTGAGTTCTTTAATTCTGAACACATCCATAATATTAACAGCTTTTTGCTTACGTTCCTCCTCAACAGCAGCAGCAAGCAAATCAAGCTCGTCCTCCAACCTAAATGGATCATAAATCCTAGAAAGCACCTCTGCAGCTTGGGACTTCTCTTTCTGCAAATTAGCAAGAACATGTTTCACTTAGAGGTCCACAATAAAAGAACCACCAAGGCTGTACGATGTTTTAATAAGGATCTTTTTGGTTCTTTTGATTCTTGCTTGAGCCGGATGATGAAACATTATCATGTCCAGTTCTTTCAGGGGATGAATCGAATATAATATCAAAATAGTGAAGTTTCTAACCCTCATGTAAAGCCAGCGAGGGGACTCTGGCAAAAGAAGCATAAGCAAGAATTGCACAACAGCAGGCACACCCGAGACACCAAGCATCCAACGCCAAGTTCCAGGCACCTGCCACAATTGTGATATTTAAAACAGAGAACTTTTGTATAGATCATTAAATAACAATAGATAGAGCATATCATAGTCGGGGGCTCCTCATAATCTGAGTATGTCTCTGTAAGACAAACAATGGAAAAGAAGACATTATGGTAGTTAAAAAGCATAAAGATAGAGTTTGTACGCACATTGATTTCCCCCTTCTCCCTTTCCCACCAAGAAAGAGTCATTTCCACCTTTTCCTCCTCTTTAATAGTAAGAATATGTTTCATGCATTTCTTCTTGTATAGGTAGGATTTACAGAGAACCATAGAAGACATAGATTGTAAAATATAATTATATGTGAAAAATCATTTATTCATAGTTTTTATCCAACATAATGAACACTCCCCTTAATGATAAAACTACAATGGCTCCAGATTGATGTATCAGATTTTTAGTATATATAATTAGGCTGAAAACAGAAAAAAATAAGTTACTGCTTCAGGAATATAGCAGTCTTGAACCCGATTGTAAAAGTCGAGAGTTTGCATTTTACAAGCACTTTTAGAATTAAAAAATAATGTGCACACCAATATAATAGGTTGAAAATGGATTGTTTGCACCATTAATAACCGCTAGTAGTTGGACAGCACGAGGTCTTGTCTCAACTTTTTGCCCCAATATCATATGCATCCTGGACATTCAAATCCGTCACTCCAGCAGTTAATCCTTGCCAAAATAACTATAAGGAATGCTAGTTCTTTGATAACATCTCTTACAAGAATAAGCTTTGCATTTGGTATTGGAAAATGTCATGAAAGAAGCAGAAAATGTTTCATTTGAAAATATTTTACAAACCCTTGCTTTTTATCCAGGCAGACCTCCAGGTGAAAACAGACATTAAATCTTAAGGCATGCTGGCTTACCAGTGATGCTTCCATATTCGAAAATTCTTAGGCAACTCAACTACAGTTGGGCAAAAAATACCACAGAGGCATTGTGGACCAACTTGCTTAACTAATATAAGGAACCAGAAATGAAATTGTTGGCTCTTCCAATCTTGTGACCTTTTGCCTCGTTTTGCATTGTGTGGGCAGAAAAAGGAACCATCTAGCCACAGAGCCAACCTGTTGCTGCTTAGGAAGAAAATGTTGTAGTTTAAAAGTTACATGTCCCAGGAACAAAAACATGCCATGGAGTCAAACCTATGCTTTCTGTTTTAGAGAGGATTCGGAAATCTTGCTTAGGGTTTGAGTGTAAATAAAACAGTTAAGAATCTTGCTCCCAGAAAGATATCCTTATAGTGCACTATACTATTCTTTTTCCTGTTTTCTTTTTTCCTCTGCCCATAAAATATGTTGATTTATCTGGAGAAAGAATGTTGCAAAAGGAACCACATGCTGATCACCATATATAGTTCATCGAGAAGCAGATAAGAAAATGGATTTCCTATGCTGGTGTCTCTCATTGTGAAAACATTGCATGCAGGACCCCTTTTCTACCAAAAGTTGGTCTCCTCCAAACAGCACATATGCAAAACCTCCATTTCAATAACACTAAAGACGAGCACAATAAAGAAAACCTTCAACAGCAAATCAAGCATGCAGGACTTACTGACTGTTCAATCCTTAGGGCACAGAAAGCAAATCCAAAAACAAATTAATTGAAGAGAGGAGAAAATGTATCTGACCTCAGTGAAAGCAAGATTTACACAGTACGAAAGAAACTGTCCAAAAGTAATCATTAGCACATTTGTGCTGACAAGCCCTCCTCTTACTTCTGTAGGAGATGCTTCTGCAATATAAACAGGAGCACAAACTGATGCCAACCCAACACCCAATCCGACCAGGAACCGTCCAACTATAAGAATATATGGATCGGGAGCAACAGCCATGACAACAGCACCAATAGCAAAAACAGCATCAGCAACAAGTGTGGCTTTCTTACGTCCATAGACATCATTAATCCATCCGCCACAGGCAGATCCAATCATTGCACCAACCAATGCCATGCTCACAATTGTTTCCTGTCAGAATAAGAAATTAGATGTTTTTATCGTGAGGAACGGATCAGGAACAGTAAAAACTGAATTGGGAAAGCTTTAGTGCAAACACTCAATCTTTAAAAAATGGTAAATAAATTAATAAGAGACAGCAAGATACACCATCTACTCTGACCTATATTCTGCTAAAGAGGTCGGTAATGCATTTAATAAAAAGATGAAATGAAAAATAAACCATTCAAAGCATAAAGTTGGGAAGTTTGGCAGATGCGCTAAACTTAACTATTTATACTTCCCATCTCAAAGATATAGTTCATTACTCTAGTACCTGCAAAAAGCTGCTGTTCCTGACCTCCGGAAATTCATCTTTAATGTACAGGAGTGCTCCTGAAATCACACCTGAAACAAGAAGTTTGGGTCACAGAAGATTATAAAGAGAGAACAGAATGGCTTAAAGTTGTTCCCCTTTTCTTAGTTTTTGCTAATAAAAGAAGAAGAAACACACATTTAGTAGAGCTATCAGTATTACCATGCAGCACACAAATTAATTGCTGACTCTATGAAAACAAAGGGCCTAAGAAATCCAGAATGTGACGTCTAAGAGAACATATACCAGCCTACAGTTGCTCTTGAGTCTACTAAGTAACAAGTTACACCAACATTGAACTTTTTTCCCAGCCCTAAGTTCCAGAGCATGATGCCTCCTATTCAAGCTCCAGCTGCGGTGGCAAACACTCCTGTCACTAAGTCAAATGGGGAGAGATGCTTGCTTGGGAATTGTTCCTTTGGAAATTTAGAAAAACTCGAAAGCACCCTCATAGTCTTTTGAAAAGTTCGAGCAATGTGGATAACATTTTCAAGCGGAAATTTGACATTCCTATAAGTTCTTCCTGACTTGATTTAATGTCCAAGTATTAACCTTTCCATACCAGTGGCTTCACAAAACAAAGTTTTCAGTCTACCAAAACTTTAATTGTGCTAAACTCCTCATAAAAAGAAGAAAAAATAATAGTTGTGCTAGGTTATGAAGTGCACAGAGAAAGCTTATATTGAGGTGAAATAACAACAACAGGAAACCAAAATATATAGTGAACATACCATTACTATAATTCTATTATAAGAAGACAAAGATAATAGTAGTATATTCAGATTTCAAATAAAACATAGCCAAAATTTGAGGGTGCCGTAAGTGGACAGTTTCTCTGAATTGAACTGAGAACTAACCAAAGCAAATGCAAGCAATCATATGGACTACTATTAAAATAGACGACAACAACATCAAAGCCTTAATCCCAAATTACTTTAGTGTCCTGTAACATGAATCGTCAAAGTTTTAACAACATACTGTTAAAGAGACAAGGAAACTAAATAGGAATAACCTAAGACATCCAATATTAAACACCACTAAGATCAACAACTTCAAAGGTCAAATAATAGAGTACCACACAAGTACACAACAATGAACCAATCTTGTGGCACAACCGTCATCATATACGATGATGGTCATGCCAAAAGATTACAACATAAAACACCATGACACATATGTCATGCTTCTTTAGTAGTTATGGGCTACTGTATAAATAAATAAAACTTTCCTCAGGTGTTTTTGTCTCACCTTGAGATCTTCCCAACAGAAATAATTATTGCCCCTCTCCCAAAAAATAAAATATTCAACACTTTTGCTGAAAATAATTAAAGAGTGGAAAAAGAAAAGATCATTGCGCAGTCTAGTAGAGAAAACGAACAAACCAACAAATCTTTTCTTTACTGTATTAAAACTTCAGCTAACAGGATTTAGTGAACGGGACAAACTTCATGTGCATAATACTAACACACAATCAATAAAGAGCTCCTCTTTTAAAGATAAACTAATATACAATCAATAACTGACCTCCTCTTAGAGGATCTTTTTTAACCAAAAGGTTGAAATAAAAAAAATTGCTAGTAAAATAAATGATATTAATCCTTCTACTTACTTCTACAACAGAACATCAGACACTAGACAGTAGATAATAGGAACAAAACTTATGAAAGGATAAACTGATAATTAATTCATCAAGTTGGGAAACATCATAACACACACTAAGCTCTAGGCGTCTACTATAAAATTGTCAACCTGACTACAAACTTTTTTAACCATATGATAAAAACAAACCTTCAAGTTTTGTTATATATATCAACACAGACAAGAAACAATTTGATCAACACAAGTTATAAAAAGAGATGAACTTGAAATTAGACAAAGAAACATTATAACAAAAGTGACCACTTTAAGCTAGAAAAGTGACCACTAAAAACCATCTAATTTTAAATATAGCATACAAGGCTTTCTCATGCAAAGAAGCAATCATTACTCATTAGACATAAACAAAATTCAACACCTCTTAAGATAACATCATAATTCATAAATCATAACATAACACAATAAGTAAGATAATTCATATATACCTGTATCATAACCAAAGAGTAGTCCAGCAATCCCAGCAGTAAGAGTCAAAGCCAACACATATTTGTTACCAAAATATGAAATCCTCCTCTCTGGAAATGCATCCAAGTACCCTGAACTCCCTGGGATTGCATCAAGTGTCATTCTTTTCAACCTCCACAGTAACTTCCCAAGAACAAAGGATCAAAAGTCAAAACAACCCGGAAAAACACTTCACATAAAACACAAAATTCACCAATAATTAGAGGCAAAGATCAAATTTTGATGACAACCCAGTTGAGAGGATGACTAAAGGTTTAAAACCCAGAAATGTTTAGTGAAATGATCAAATATTACAGTATTCTCACGTGCAAAATTTAGGAAGATAAAATCAGGAGTTTTTGATGATTATTTGGAGTGTTGAAGTGAATAATGATGACAATGAAAATGCGTGAGGTGTTTGATAAGTGTGACTGTGAGAGTGTTGATGAGAGACAGGACAAGAAGAGATAGTGAGAGATTGGTCGGACAGAGATAAAATGTGGCAAATTATAGTACTTGCTTTTAAAACGTTACTTACTTATACATGGTACAGTTCATATATGGCCGACCTTAATTCACCTCCACAGAGATAAATTTAGTTTATTTTTCTGTCATTATTTATTTATTTATTTGGATTGGAAAGTATGGATATCGATATGAATTAGGATAGTTATCCTTTCACAATCTACCAGAAATGGAAATTTAAGATTGAAAAGATAGTATTGAAGATTACGTATTACTGTCAGTATTTTTTTTTTTTTTAATTCCAACATGACAAGGACAACAAGCTTTAGGATAAGTTTAACTTAATTCAAAGTGTCACTTATTATTCAAGTGACTTGTGTAACTCTAAAATCAATCATCTATTAATGGCAATAAAAATAAATTAAAGAAGTGAAAAATTTACAAATGTTGTTTATGGCAGTATCTTATATATATATATATAA
>CAAKMY010042820.1:0-13517 GCA_901111285.1 Corrigiola litoralis
ATCAGATCTTCGAAAATTAATAAAGAATTTGGGAAAACGGAGCCCCGATTCGAACTCCGCACGAAATTTCCGGTGGGGAAGGGGTATTATTTCGCCGGAAAACATCATCCACCACCGGTCAACGGAAGTCAACCGCCGGTCAACGGCCATTGACCGGTGGTCTGGTCAGCAAGGGTTGGGGGAAGGGTTTTGCAGTTTTTCTTTTTTTTTTTGGAAAGGGGATGGTGAGGAGGATAGAGGAGAGGGAAGTAATTAAAGGTAGAAAAAAGAAAAAATAAGGGTTAATGAATATAGTATGGTTAAATTAGTTCATACTTAGCATTATAAACGACTAATATAACGGAATCGAAAAAAATCGTCATCATTAAAGGCATTTTATGTCGAAATTTCGACCGCAGGGACATTCTGGCTTTTTCGAAAAAACAAAGGGACATTTTGACTTTTTTACTATACCACATGGGCATTTTAAAGAAAATCTGATAATGTTACATAGTACCATACTACATTGCTTACCACCTTATCCAAATTTGGAGTACTGAGGAAGCATATACATCTACTTATAGACTTATAGTTATGAGTTATCCATGTCTCCGTAAGTACTAAATTTCTGTACAAAACTCCGCTAGATATGGAACTTAGAACTAGAAATGATTTAATGATTCAAGATGATTACTTCCATGTATTATGGACATGTGCACAATCATGGAGAATGTGTATAATATTGTAATACAGGAGGGAGAGAGAGGGGGAAGAAATGATACTATTTCTGTAGCTGACGCTGTGTCGTCCTAGTATCCCCCACCAAAACAAACACCATCTTCAAGCAACCGACACGCTTCCCTGCCATCCACATGCATGCGCCCAATTGCTACCTCCAATATTTGGGAACTACAAAAGTATTAGGAAAAATATTAGGATTGAACTATTAATAGTAATGAAAATAACAAAAGTAAATTTTATATACGTTGAAATTTAGCTTATTATAAATCGTCATTGTATGATTGTAAAGTAGTCACTCTTATATCACTCTAACTTAATTCGTGACTACGTCTTTCGCCAAGTTAAAAATGAAAAAGTTAAGCATAATAATGAAAATAACAAAAGTAAATTTTATGTTGAAATTTAGCTTATTATAAACTGTCATTGTATGATTGTAAAGTAGTTACTCTTACATCACTCTAACTTAATTAGTGACTACGTCTTTCGTCAAGATAAAATGAAAAAAAGTTTTAAGCTTCTCTAGAAAAAAGTTTTGGCCTAATTGGTAGAAGTGATGTATTGGCATATTTCTTAGTTGTTTTACAACAACAATAGAAAAGGAAAAAACTTCATTAGATATGTTTGTTTGGTTGAAGCTAATTTGGGTGTGGTTATAAACATTTCAAGAGAACATTTTAATACTCTCACAATTTTAATTTTTTAAATACTATGCTCAAAAAGTAAGAGTATTATATTAATTAGAAAGTCTTGTTTAAGAGCATATACTCTAAGGCCATGTTTGGTAAATGGCTTTTAGGTTGACTTATGGCTTTTTATTTGGACAAACAAGCCAACAAAAGTGTTTGGTAAATGGCTTGTACAGTTGGCTTAAAAGCCGGTTTTTAAGCCAATTTTGAACAAGGTGATATGAACAAGCTGACAATTCCAACCAACAGCCAACCGCCAACCGCCATTTGCCAAACAAGGCCCGAATAAATAGGTCATATATTTGTCATATTTTTTTTGGTATAATGTTGATAAAAGTGATATTTTCTACTTAGTTTGTGACTTTGTATAATTTATTTTGTTCTCTTATCGACATTTTCTTTGGATCAAAAAAGTATTTATGTTGGTGATTTTTGGCTTCATTCAATATGTTTATCAAAGAAGCCTTGATATAGTGTCAAAATTTAAGGTGCTATGTGTTGGAATTATTTTGATGATTAATGTATAATAGTAGGTCATTACTTTTCCTTATGACATACAAAATGGTTTTAATACATCGGTATTGGATGTTTCTGATTTATGAGACCCCTATTAACTCTTATTTACTAGCAAACATGTTACACGCTTGAGTCTTCATTTGGAGCCTTAGTTTCTATATAATGGATGTTATTCAAGTGTAGAAGAAGTAGAGGTTTACATATTAGAGGTATCACTACTGGTGTTAGTGAGGATTACATATCAGAGGCTTTGCTAGACTAAGCCTTGTGTGGCCGTCTTGTTAGCTCTTGAAGGTGTCTTCTCTTTTCTTCCTTGTAATTTGGTCTATTGGGTTGAATAAGAGTTCTATTTTCCTTCAAAAAAAAAAAAAAAAGAAAAAAGAAGAAGTAGAGGTTTGAGAAGGTACTCTTGCTAAGCAAAGTACTAGTTTTTTTTATTAAGTATTTTCAAGCATTACTAAATACCTATATACACCTCTTCCATTATATTCAAAATTATATACATATAAACCTTCTTATATTATTTATACAGTAGTATTTTGAGCATGGATAATTGGTGGTTCGGGATGGTCCTACCCGCACATACGGTCTTTGGTGGATTGTTATATCTTTGGAGAGGAGCACAATATAATCACCAACACCCGTGCGCAAGAGACATTTTTTCTCTAAGAAAAGCGCACTATGTGTACCTTAATCTATATCACTAAAATACAGAGGCTACTCTTAACCTTATCCCTTTTATTGTCGTTTCGCAATGGTTTAATTGTATTATTTGTCTGTATAATAATTAGTAGAAATTCCGTTTTCCCTATTTTTAGTAAAAAAATATTCCAACACTACAAAATTTAGATCATGTGTGTCGATGAGATATTAACTTATCGGCAATAATAGAAATGCCAAAACTTTAAATCCCAACATTTCGTTATTGTTCTTATGGATAATCAAACTAATATTTGGCCATAGATTAGAACCCTACTCCTCATAGTTCTTATAGAAGTACTGCTATTTGTGGCTCTAATAGAGTAAGATTTCCTGTGAAATAGGAAAAAACAAATCCTTTTATTTAAGGTTCAACATCTGATTCAAACAGAGATGGGTACACTGTGGTATATTATCCCCTAGTAGTTAAAACAAATACATAAGCCACAAATCTCAACACAACCTTACAAATAAACCCAATCTTCCATGCAAGGCAGCAACAAAAACCACATCTAAAAATACTAGTTATATCAGTTAAATCACTGCTGCATAAAAATAAAGAATTTCAGATTCTCTTGCAGAAACAGAACCCTCCTTGTAAAAATAAACAAACTGCTCTTCACACTGCAAAATTCTGAAGTACTCATAAAGCTTCTGCTTCATTGGCTTTTAGTCTTTTACACAAACCAAACATTGAATGTGGGGACCACCTCTCAAGTGTTACTATATGTGATCTTAAATTTCATGTCTTCACTTCTGTGTTGTAAACTCAAAGACTTGAAACTACTTAAAGACACTTCACACTTCTTTTTAACTTCCTCTCTCTAGAGAAAATATATATTTGTATCATCTAGTTTGTTTGTGCATTGAAACCCCACTTCCATTATTCTCTCATTTCTCCATCATTTTCTCTGCCAAAAAACACCCAGGAATCAGAAACTCCAGACCAAGCTTATTGAGTCACTCTCAATCTTAATATTACTAACCACCTATCACAGTATAATAAAGCTGCCCTTTTCTTTTCCTACCAAAAATCTGTATCTTTCCATGTAATCAAGTTTTCTACTCCGTTTGAGTGAGTCTTGTTTACACTTGTTCACATTTTTCATCTGGGGTTGTCCAACTTTTTTCTTTTGCTTTATTGGTAAGCATTTTTTTGAGCTCATTTTTTTGTTGGGTTTTTTGTTAAAATGTTGAGTATTTTTTGTTACATGAATGTTTTTTTTAACCGTAAAAGTAGACGAAGCCATGCTGACCCAATAAACGGATATATATAATAATATAAATATAAATATTTTTGATTTGGTTCGGGCTTGCAGGAAGCTTGAGTTGATTTAGCTGGCAGGAAGCGTGAAGGTCTTTTTTAAGAATTTGTGTTCTTGTTATATTGACAAAAGATTGATAACCTTTTTTTTTTTTTTTTGAATGTAGGTATGTGTGAATGTGTGATTGATCCTTTTCATGTAATTTTAGTGGAAGTTTACCATGTGAGTTTTTTGGTGTGTTGTCAATTTTCATGCTCAAGATCCACTTTTATCAATCTGTGTTTGCTCAGTGAATTGGTATTCTCATTGTAATTTATAGCAAAGTTTTATTGGTCATTGTGTTATGTCTCTATCTAGGCAGGCTAGTCTAGGCTTACAGAAAGCTGTGCCTACTAGTTTTACTCTATTCAGTATTCATACTTTACTGTTTTATTTGTTGGAAATGATGGGTTATTTGATACTGTACTCAATAGCAAAAAAATGGAAGTTGGAAAAATATGATTGGTTTGGTAATAATGATTCATTGAAAGCTGTATGTTTCCTTATTATTTTCTGTTTGTTTGCATAAAAATTCATTTCCTTTTAAATCAGGTATTAATTGTGAATTTGTGATTATGTCCTTTTTGGAGTATTCAGGTTAGGTGTATGCTCATAAATCTAGGGACTTTAGAGTAAGGGGTCTTGTATAGTGATGCACATTGAAGGTCTAAACAATGGCTACTTTAGTACCTGGGATTCTGTTGAAGCTTCTGCAACACATGAATACAGATGTGAAAGTTGCTGGTGAGCATAGGTCTTCTCTGTTGCAAGTTGTGAGCATTGTTCCTGCACTTGCTGGTGGTGATTTGTTCCAGAACAATGGGTTTTATTTGAAGGTTTCGGATTCTTCTCATGCTACTTATGTTGCTCTTCCTGATGAAGATGATGATTTGATTCTTAGTGATAAGATTCAGTTGGGTCAATATATTCATGTTGAGAGGCTTGAAGCTGCCTCCCCCGTTCCTATACTTCGAGGTGTAAGGCTTGTTCCTGGGAGGCACCCTTGTATTGGTACTCCAGAAGATATTGTGGCAACTCACTCTCTTGGGTTTTTGAATAATGCATCTCCTGAGTCAAAATCTAGCGAAAAGCGGAAATCCGCTGCAAAGTCATTGTTTAGTAGCAAGGAGAAATCTCCTCCATCTAGAGTGAATACCGTTTGCAAAGATGACAAGTTAGATAAGAAAGGTTCGTCGATTACTCGATCGAAGTCTATATCTTCAAAACCTTCTAGCAATTCGTTGGATAGGAGGGAATCCTTGGGAAGGTTAAAGACGTCGAGTTCTCAGTCTATACCTTCATCTCCTACGAGTTGCTATTCACTTCCTACTTCATTTGAGAATTTTTCAAAAGGGGTGAAGCACCATGCAAAGGTCAAGAGTGATAGAGGGACTCCGAAGTTGGGTTTGATGGAGAAGGTTTCTGCAAAATTGGGGCTGGTGGAGAAGGCTAAATCTGCTAGTGGGGCGAGTCCATTGACGAAAAAGCAGTCTGCATCAAGTACACCCAGAAAACTGGCTCAGGTAATTGAGATGGGGCCTAAGGCTTTGAGACGGAGTTGGGAAGGGAGCATGGATACAAAGAGTAGAGATAGCTTGAAAGTTATAAAGACTGGCAAAAATGATGTGATCCCTGCAGCTAGGAGCTCATCTGTAAGTTTTTCATTTGTTTAACTTCACATTTGATCACCCCCCTCCCAAGAATGATAGTGCACTATGTCATCTGCTGGTTAATTGTTTCGGGATGCCCTGACATATGAGCCCCTTGCGTTCTTTGGACTGTCGAAGAGTTATGGTTGTTTGCCTCTGGTCTGTTCGAAAATGTTTATACAAGTAGACAAATTAACCAATTTGAGTCGGATTAATATTCAAGATGCTATAAATTGCATCTGTTGGATGCATTTCATTCAGTAGTCTATTAAAAACTTGAGATTGATGCCTGCATTGTATTTGCTGGCTTTTAGTTCCAAGTAATTGTATTTCATCAAGATTGATAATTGTTACTGTCAAAGTGTCAATGATCTATGAAAGTTGTTTGATACAATATCTAAAAGCCATATTTTGTTCCAGTTAGCTCCAAGTTTGTGCTTGTATTCTTGAATTTCGGAGCCTGACTGACCTCTTTTTGAACGTACTTATTTCTTGTTGCTTAGGTACCCAAGAGAAATTCAACAGATGACAGACCAACAAACAAAGTGGAGAGTAAAGTTCAAAAACCCTCCAAGACATCGAAAGAGGAAACTAAAGATCATGTACCTGCAAGAAACTCTACTACAAATGGAGGACTAGATGACCTTGATAGATCAAGTAAATTGAGAATTTCGAGTGGGAGAAAATCGGTGGACAATACTAACAATGGGTTGCCAAGCAATTTGGTGAAGGTCCCCGCTAGTAATAGGAGATTGATCGATGCTAGTGTCTTGTGGACTTCTCTACCCTCT
Source organism: Corrigiola litoralis (assembly GCA_901111285.1). Classification (NCBI taxonomy): domain Eukaryota; kingdom Viridiplantae; phylum Streptophyta; class Magnoliopsida; order Caryophyllales; family Caryophyllaceae; genus Corrigiola; species Corrigiola litoralis. The sequence goes on from CAAKMY010042820.1 coordinate 6,366, forward strand.
TCTGTGACGAAGCTTGGAAAGGTATGACCTAAGTTGTTGCCTACATCACCAAAAAATTGTTGTGAGCAAATATTATAACATCTTGTAAGAATTCCGTTCATTTTTTTTATTCCTGGAAGAATGAATTCTATTTCATTTTTGGTAAATTGACTTTTTGAGACATTACTTGGTCTGTCCTTATTTGTTAGGCGACCCTTCCTTACTCCTTTTTGTGATTCATGGTTATTGTGTGTAGTAGTACATTCATGCTCTATTCAAAGTTGTGTTTTAAACTAGGTTCAGGGCTACATTTTAAAATTCACTTTTGTGTAATGTCAGGAAGTTCTAAAGCTTAGAGATTCAGCCCAAATGGCTGCTATAGAGGCGATGCAAGAAGCTTCAGCTGCAGAAAGTATACTTCGTTGTTTAAGGTACTTTTAAGTTTTATTAATTATTGATATTGCTGGTACATCTTGTATCACTATGGTAAATGTTGTTAAGTTTTATAAAAAATTAAGTTATTTGAGAATTCGTCTAAGAATAGGCCATGTGAATGTGAAGACTCAAGAGTCATGCTTTCTGACTTAATTCTTTAATAGGCTCTATCAAGGTTTGCATTTTGCTTAACTCCCTCTATAAGTTCTAGAGAGGATTTTCTGTAGTATAGTAGAAAAAGTTTGACATTTAATTATGGTTGTGCTGCTGATTTGTGGGTTGCGTGTATCAAGTTCACTACTAGGTATCTTTTGATGAGAGTGATGAGATGGAACCATTTGACAGCTTCTTCAGAAGACATTTTAGCATAGTTCCAGCTTACTGAAAGCATTTTATTCACATGTCTGTTCCTTGATTAATTGTTACTGCAGTTAGATGTAAGCCGGTAGGTACAGCAGTACCAATTGCTCCTACCTACTTTATTTTTCAGACGTAGGGCATAGATAAAGAGGGGGAAGGCAATCAGGGATAGACTTTCTTTCGTTCACTATTTGAAAGTAGCTTTTAATTGGATTCATATGTGGCACATTAGTTGACTAATTTGAGTTAACAAAGCTAATGAAACTTGTATTGATATGTACTACTACTCATAATATATGATATCATTATTCATTAGTTAATCTGGAAAAGTACTTGAAAAACATATTTTAAACGAGTTTTCTCAACCAAGAAATAATAATTCAATACTTGTTTTTAAGTTTATTCATGATAATGAAAGCAGTCTTGCTTGATATCATGAAAGGAGACACCAAAACCACCTCTTCTTTCCTTACACCAGGTCTAATTAACAAAAAATGATGAGCAACAAAGTACAGTCATAAGCAACTAGTACAATCATGAACAAGAAACCACTATCATTACAATTAGCTTGAAATCCCCAACCTCAAATTATAAACCCAAAGTCCAAAATTTAAACCATCCATCTTCGACTCCTCGAACGCCGATCACCATCCATCTTCGCTGACAAGGAAAAATAATGTAATTTGGACCATCCATCTTCACTATGCATGCCTGAATTGCAATCTATGAAACTAATTGTAATGATAGTACTTAGTTGCTCATGATTGTACTTTGTTGCTCATCATTTTGTGGTCATTAGACCTGGGTGCTAGGAAATAAGATGTTTGTTTTTGTGTCTTCTTTTATGAGATCGAACAAGGCTGCTTTCGTAATTATGAAGAAATTTGAAAAAGAAGTATTAAATTATTGTTTCTTGGTTGATAACACTCGTCTAGTGTCTGTTTGTCAAGTACTTTTTCAGATTGAATAGTTTAGAATTACCTCTAAAACTGCAAGGGTTATAAGTTAAACTAGCAGTTTGAAACCTGTATGTATGCATTATGGCTAAGTTTTTATTCGATGTGTTTTTCTTTAACTGGCTTTTTTTGGTGTAAAATGTATGCAAGGTCCTGATAAGTGGTAAGCCTGCTATATTGTGAGAAAGGTAACTGGTTCAAGTTAGTCAAAAACTAGATAGTTGAAAATTTGGAGGGTTACTTCTTTTCTTTGTATCTCTCATTGTTTGTATCTTTGATGTGATCTTGGTAACCGAATTCTGTGGAAAATTTGCTACACGAGAATAAGCTTACTTATCATAGTTATTCTTGTAGGGGAGTCAGCATCACAATGTATATTTTTCTTTTCAACTGAGCCAGAAATAAGAAGCATGACAATGTTTTTAGCATAAGAACCTAGTACTTTCTGGATTATGTTGATCACTTACTAGTAGTTACATTGTCTTTCATTCAGGATTTTAGGTGTACTTTGATAATGATGGATTAGCTATGATACGTACACTTTAATTCATGTCCATGGATGTCTCCAACTACAAATCATAAAATGCTCGTTCTGAGCTAGTGATGTTGTCATATTTCAAGCTCCTTAAATAAGACAAGTTCTCTCCGTTATAGTGAATGTCGTTTTAAAAAATTTCTTGTACAACAGCATGATATTTCATCTTTAGGAAACTTTTTTCTATCTAAAAGATGAATACATGTTTTTTTATTTAAAAAGTGAATACATGGTTTGTAGTCCCCAGTGAAAGCATATCCTGATAGATTTGCCTGTTAAAAGTAATTAGTCATTTATTTCCTCTTCCAGCAAGTACTCTGAGCTAAATTCGTCGGCCAAGGAAGAAGACCCACAACCGGCAGTGGAGCAGTTCTTGGCTCTGCATTCAAGCTTGAAGAGTGCACTTCTCATGGTTGGGTCTTTATCTAAAACGACTTCAGTTGGCTCATCCCCAGATAGTCAAGAAACCTTGTCAGAAGAAACACTAAAGATCTTGGCAGAAAGACGCAAACAAGCAGCTTTGTGGGTGAATGCTGGTTTGGCAACAGATTTATCATCCTTCTCGGTGTATAGTGATCGATCAACACTAGCTTCACTTCCAGCTTCCTCCCCATTACAGAATCAGAAAGTTAACACTCCCAACCAACCTATCGTGGTTCTTGAAAATGCAAGCAAGAATACTTCTCAAAAATCCTTATCCAAACCTCGCTTGTCAGTTAGCTCTAAGGTTTCTTCTCCAGGGACTCCACGCCGGATTGTAGATGTACGGGATGCGCTGGCTAGTGGCCAAAAGGCTCGGGTTCCTCCTCCTCCACCTCCTGAATGGTTCAGAGGAAATGGACTTGATGACTTTGTGGACTTGGCAGAGAGGCTGCAGTATGAGTCACAGAATTGGTTCTTGGGATTTGTGGAGCGATTCTTGGATGCTGATGTTGACACCTCAACGTTATCAGACAATGGTCAAATAGCAGGCATGCTCACTCAGCTGAAGAGTGTTAATGACTGGTTAGATGAGATAGGTGGAGGGTCCGCCAAAGAGGAGGAGGATGAAGACGAGGAAACAGCTTGTGTGTCAGGTGAAACAATCGATAGGTTGAGAAAGAAGATATACGAGTATCTTCTAACCCATGTCGAGTCAGCTGCTGCTGCACTTGGGAACGGCTCACAATCATCACCACCTGTTCGAACAGTTGAAACCAAAGTAAGAAGATAGAATTTCCCTTAATTTTTCAGATTTGGCTGGAACAAAGTTCAGCAAGGTCAACGCAAATTCAGAATATACAGATTTGTTTCCCTCTTAGCCGTTCGTGATGTGCAGAATTTTTCTCTTTTTCTGTATAGTTATTGCCCTTTGTTTTCAAGTTATAAGCGGAGATGCGGTAATTTATCACTAGAATTGTCACCCAAAATGTAACAGGTCAAGTTCACAGTTTTTTGGCCATTATTTTGTGGAACTTGTCGACCAAATATATGCCACTGGTAATAGCCTGGAGGAGATTATTAGAAAGCTTGTTTTTCTAATCTCATTGTTCATCTCCAGTCTCACTAAGGCATGTACATCATACTTCAGTACTTAAACTGTGTTCTTCATGTTGTTAACTTTATAGCATGAGAATATAGTGGTATTTGGCATTACGATGATAGTTCATGTTGTTGTATGTAAAACTTAGACAGTTTGGGATAGATGTGGTCTACGTAGAAGAATTGTCAGGTCTAGTCAAATTGGTGCAGTGTGTACACATGAATTAGGTACGTTGGAATATTGACTAGCCGGCCAATATAACTGGTCCAGGGATGAGATGAGATCTTCTCCCATGGACCACAGCATGGTGTAAAATTCATCTTGGACCAAGTTAAATGTTTTGAGGAATACTAAAATTAAATTTTTAGACACATCTCGACTCGCCCAATCATTAATCATTAATTTTCTGACTGTGAGAAGGGAATGGGGGATTTGTACTTGTTCCTATTGTTTACTCGAGCAAAATCAAGTTTGCTTTTGTTTCTATACGTTCAAAGTAACAAAAGAGGCTTTGATCGATGATAGTGTCACCAATAGGCAATAATTCTTCCTTATGGCAAGTTCAAGTACATCCTCAAATAGCATTCTCCATTGTGGGTGTCGTAAGCAAGAACCATTGGAGCAAGAGCGCAGAAGATTTAACCCAAGGCGAAGATTTTGCGGCTGCTACTACCATGAATGCATGACGAAAGTGAGTCAATGCAAAATTCTGTAATCGTTTGATAGTGAAAGCAAAATAGTGAAGGAGAGTGAATTTTTTTTGTTAGGAAGAATGTTTTAATAAGGATAGTGGCAGATGAAGACTCGAACTACAAATTTTTCCTAAGTTGGACGAAAATGTAGTTAGTTTAGGACATTTCCATTTAATTTTGGGAGCAAAAATAAAATAAATTGAGTAGTTAAGTAGAAAAATCAGGGTAGACAAAAAAAAAAAAAACCGTTTGTAAACTAATCTCAAGTCATTTGAGATCATTTATATTGATTTAATCTAACAGTTTATCCTATATAAAATAGTTGCTTATAATTTTTTAAAATAAGATACATTGTTCATTAGTTCCTCACCATTAAAGTAATCTATATTTCATTAGGTGATTTTGCACCAAGTTTTCCTAAAAAAGAACAATCAAAACGTAGGCTTCTAGACAGTTCGAAATGTTTTTTTTACCACATCCATCCAGTACATAAAGTTGGACCAATTAGGAATACAAAGACTAGAAAAAGCATACATCAAGCCATACAACCTACTATAGTAACTCCAAGGAACAACAAACTATCCTCAACTCCTCTTTACAATTACATCACTTGTGTCCCCATCAGGCATCAGCCATCACACTTTCCATCCACAAGTCAAACATGGCTGACTTGAAGCATCTTCAGCTTCTCTTACTGCTTTTGCTTAGCTTGCATGTTGCTCTACTACTACCCTCAGCTCAAGCTGAAATCTTCTTTGAAGAAACATTTGATGGTAATATATATTTTCTTTCAGCTTTATGAATTCTTGTTATGCTTTTACTTTTTGTGTAAGACCATATTTTCATACTTGATCACCTCCTTAGCTATATGTTTTGATATCAATATAGTTCATGAAGCTTAACGTAGTTGAATGAGCACAAACTCTTAGAAAAGATCGTCTGCTTTTATAAGACTATATTTTTATTCTTGATCAACCTCTTAGTTATATGTTTCAATACCAACATAGTTCATGAAGCTTAAAGTAGTTCAATGAGCACAAAATCTTAGGAAAGATCGTCTACTTTTATAGCGAGCTCCTTGCAAGCTAAGTTAACCCAAGCTTAATGCAAGTCAAATCAGAGATATATATATATCCGGTTGTTGGGCCAGCATGACTCTGTCTACTTTTATGATAAAAATGCGGTCTCTGACTTTTTGTCCAATGAGTGGGTTGTTGGGTTGCCTTTTTTTCTTTTTAATGAGTTGGGGGTGCTTTATTTTCACTATATTTGGTTAGTGGTAGGTTTACCTTGATCTTAGTAGTACATGGGCACTTTGGATTGGAGTGAATAGTCTATGTAGTATCTAAATGAGCTTGTGATCACTAATTAAGATCTACGAATTATGATTGCTTAGGAAAGTTAAAAGTAGGGTGTCAGAGTATAATGTGCTATATGGTGTTGTGAATTTGTGCAAGAGAAGATGGATGGAGGGATCGATGGGTTGTATCAGATTGGAAAAGGAGTGAAGGCAAGGCTGGTACATTTAAGCACTCAGCTGGCAAGTGGTCTGGAGATCCTGATGATAAAGGTAAATTATTGGAGTGTTGCTTTTGAATTTCAGTTCTTGATATATTATCTTTTTATATCAATTAATTGTTTTCCAGGAGCTTATATCTATTGAGCTACTAAAAGTTAAGGTAGAAAAGCCTAGTTAATGGACTAGAATCAGTTTTCTTAGCTAATTGAGATTCCTAAGACATTGGTCATGTAGCTAGTTATGCAGCATTTTGAGCTCATCAGTGCTGATTTAACCTCAATACTTAAAATCTGCAAAAGACTATTCGGAGTATTATATCCGCTGCTCCATTGTTTTGTTGTTGCTATATTTCAGCGCTTCTGGACCTTTGTATCTTTGCAAATGTACAATGTCCAGAGTGAAGCAGGGTCTGCTCATTCACAAGTTGGAAATATAATCTAAATGTTTTATTATGACATGCCTTCTCTTGGTAGACGATATACAGTCTTAAGACCTGTCCCCAGAGTAATAAGTTCAGACGTGCACACTCACATACTGAGAAAAACGACAAAAAGAAAGTAAGAGCGAAACGGAAGTTACTAAACCCATCTAGGAGTTGCTCTTATTTAGAAACAAATTACTCCAAGATTGCATGAAAGCAGGTTATTCTGCTATATTGCATCAGAGAGTCTATTTATTAAACAAAAGTGGTAATTGAATAATTAATTACTTGTTTGGTATTACATTAGTGACTAAGTGATTGTAAATTGTAATGTTGATCATGCAGGTATCCAGACACACAATGATGCGAAGCATTTTGCTATATCTGCCAAAATTCCTGAATTCACCAACAAGAACAGAACTCTTGTTGTCCAGTATTCAGTGAAATTCGAACAGGATATTGAGTGTGGAGGAGGCTACATAAAGCTTCTGTCTGGTTATGTGAATCAAAAGAAATTTGGTGGAGATACACCATACAGGTTCGTTAATTTCTTTCCTTTGGGTGAGTTAGGTTTGAAGTTACGAAAGCCATGATGCTGTCAAGATGTCAAAATACTAGTTTCATTTTTTTTTGTATGGTTACGTACAATTCTACACTTCTATCGAATAGAATGCTGAAATTTTTAAGGGGGATAAGCGAAGTTCAACGGAAGAATAGGAGTTACCGGGGTGGG
>CAAKMY010042826.1:0-12140 GCA_901111285.1 Corrigiola litoralis
TTTTTTTTTTTTTTTTTTGACGATTCATGTTAGCTGACCCAAAATCACCAAAATCAATTTGGGATTAGGATTCTGATGTCTGGATGTCCTACGTCTTCTCTTTAACCTGCTGCATTATGTTCTTTTACATGGAGATCATGTGACTGGTCCATTCTGGTGAAATATTCGTATTCTGAGTAAATTCAGTATCGATGTCTAAGAAGTCATTTTTTATCTTATTCTGGACTATGGTTATCAGTGGGTTTTCTTCTGAAATGCTTTCCAGGATACTATTTTTCGTGGTGGCAAAAGTATACCCCTCTACAGGTATGATTTAAAATATATCTATGACAACTCATGTTTCTCTTGCTACTTTTAGCGTCTAATGATACCTCGCAAATATACTTTTTCAGAAGAGTAATCGATGCTCGATCACCAATGGCTATTGTTATCCCCACACGAGGCTCACATCTCAGTACAAACTTACGCAGTGGTGACATTTCCTGGCATGACTTCCGAGAAATAGTGAGGAAGTATGTTCATTAGCTTTCCCTCATTGTTTTATCCTTTCTCCTTTTCACCCTTTCTCCGTCTGAAGTGACTGAGCAGTGGGGACTTTTGCACTGGGAGCCAGGAGGTCTTGAGGTCATCGTTTATGCCCCTAGCCCTCGGGTTCAGTTTTCTTCCTATGTTCTATACTTTTACAAAGAGCATTCACTGTCATCATTGTAATTATCCCATAAAATGGGTAAATGCATGTTCTATATGGAAGAACATCAAACTTAATGCCTAAAGTCCATCATTATGATCTTTCAGTCCATCTTGGAGACAATTTACCCTTGGTCACTTGAAATCTTAGATTCATTGATCTTTTTCTTTACAGGACTGAGGAATATAAGGCTGTCGACCAACCAGTAGAAGCACTCACGAACATCCTTTTCTCATCTGGGACAACAGGTACTGACCAATAGGATGTCACTTCAGTTTCTATCTTCTTTTTTTTTTTTTTTTTTTTGAGATAAAAGAGATTTATTAATAGAAAGCCATTCTGCACGTACAATAAAATTGAAATACATCGATGCCTAATCTAATAATTTGAAAAAAATTGTTTTCTTCTATAACAGCAAATCCTAAATTCAGATGATACACTTCGGAACACACTCGTATTGTTGTCTTTATAGCATCACAGGGAACACCATTTGCATTATCAGAGAGTCGGCGAAGATCTTTGCTCCATTGAAGTTGTCGATGACGACCCAATTAGCGAACACCATCTTCTACTACCACACAAAACAAGAAAAACATAATAAACCCTCGAACTAGGAGGGAGAAAGCACCCCATTGAAATGGTGTGAAAACCCTCCCAAATAAAAGGGACATTTACTAAACTAAAAAAACTAAGAAAATAAACTATAATAAAGGATTGGGGCTTACAATTGATTTTAGAATCTATGGCAGACTCCTTCTTTATGGAGGTTGGGGAGTTTTTTCTTTGTTCAGGAGGAAAGGGGAAGATTGGGGGCAGAAACGGAACAAATTATAGTACACTTCGGTTAATATCTTGATCTAATTGGCTCAACAGATATTTTCTGCTGGCTGCATTATGTATTTGCTTGAGTTTAGGCCTAGCATGCAACTGTTTCAATGTTTTCCTACAAGAACATGTATTATGCTACAAAAAAGAGCTGTTTGTTGAATATTTGCTTACTTTATGAAGTCTGAACATTTGGAAGTTCAAGTAGTTGCATAGTGGTTTAACGACTTATGAAATACATCTTTTCCTTATTTAGATTGCAAAGAGATATAAGTTATATTGAGAAAATCAAGAAGTTATTAGTATGAGGAGTTGTCTTTTCCAAGGCTGTCTTAGATATTATTGGAGTAATGGATGATTTTCTCCAAAGTCAAACCAGTTTGTTTCTGAAAACCTAACGGAAATCAAACTGGTTCTCATGGAGCTCTCTGGCATATCTGAGAATAGTTGATCAGTATGTTCCTCAACCTTCCTCTTTTGTTTGTTTGGTAGTTTTATTTTATGGGCCATTATACATGGATTGTGAGACTTTTTCACTAAGCAAGCCATATACAGATGTAGAAAAAAGTAAAACAAAAGATATACCAGAGATGTTAACAAAAGACTCTTCCATAATTACTTCCTCATAAAGACATTGGCTTTGGTTAGTTATTACCGAGACCCATGCAATTAAAACCATGCTCGCCTCAAGAAAGAATAACCAGCCTTATGTATTATAGTGTCTCAAATTGAGAATCTATATGCAAACTGCTGAAGTGTAGGAGTAAGGTTAGCACTGGTTTTCCTTCGGTGACACTGTGTTCTCCCTATAAGTGATTTTAAGGGTTATAAGTAGGCCAGAGAAGGGTTAATAGCTTTTACTCAAGTTATCTCTTTTCACTTCATTTCAATTATTTGCAGTATCTTTCATCAAAATCACATTCCTTCAGGAATCTTTGTTTTGCGAATTGTTATAGGTATTAGAATATATTTTTTATACATTTGAACAAAGACACCATGAATGCCCCCCCCCCCCCTCCTCTAGTTCATTTTTGTTATATTTTCGAGGATGACAGAGAATTTGACTGCACCTAATAAAAGGAAACTCAACGGAAGGAAACCCTATAAGCTATTTGGGTGGAGGCCTTGGAGGAAAAGAACATATAGTCATGCTTTACATTACTCCAATTCCGGTAGAATAATACCAAACAGAGGAATGCAGTGCTTTTTTGTCCATTATAATGTTCCCAATGCTAGCCAAGTATCTCTTTACTGTTCTGTTTACCAATAAATTTGGTTGAGTTAACTAGCTCTTTTCTCGCAGGGGAACCAAAGGCCATACCCTGGACCAATGCTACTCCACTCAAGGCAGCAGCAGATGCATGGTGTCACATGGATATTCGTACAGGTGATGTTGTTGCTTGGCCCACTAATCTTGGTTGGATGATGGGTCCCTGGCTAGTTTACGCGTCACTGCTCAACAATGCTTCCATTGCTTTGTATAATGGCTCCCCTCTCAGTTCTGGATTTGCAAAATTTGTACAGGTGAGAATTGAGATTCTTGTGTCGAGGTTGATGCTTATGTATTTACTTCTTCTTAATGCTCATGGTGTCCCTGGCTAGTTTACTTCTTAACGCTCAAACACATTTAGCTAGCCTTGTACCTATATAAAGTGAATGATACCAAAAGCCGACTTATTTTGCTATTTCGTTTCTCAAAACTTTGATCTCAACTTCATAGTAGTATAGTACACTTAAATAGTCCTCGGTTTCTATGTTTCCTTCAGGATGCTAATGTAACAATGTTGGGAGTGGTTCCTAGTATTGTCCGGGCTTGGAAAAGTACAAACTGCACCGCTGGATATGATTGGTCAACCATCCGGTAAGTACGGAGTGTATGATGTGTTTACGTGTATTCTAATGGCGTATCTACTTTTTAACTGACTTCAATGGACTCTCTGCTTTTACTGCATAGTTCTGTTACTTCTATATACACGTCCTCATTACACAATTATATGCAAGCTTTGTGTTTCTAAACATAAAATTCATATCAAATCATTGATATTGAATTTGGTGTTTTGACTTTTTGATACCTTCTAGCTCCTTCGGCTCTACTGGGGAGGCATCCAGTGTAGATGAATATCTATGGCTTATGGGGAGAGCATGTTACAAGCCTGTCATTGAGTATTGTGGTGGTACGGAGATTGGGGGCGGGTTTATAACTGGATCCTTATTGCAGGTTCAAGTATTAGCTGCTTTTAGCACACCAGCTATGGGCTGCAGCCTCTTTATACTTGACAACAATGGAATTCCAATTGTAAGCACCAGTTATTTTCCATGTTCTAAGATAGTGATGTGTGATAACATATTTTGGTAGGCTCAGATGCTCATAATTTTGTATGTAAAAGTGTTTCTGTAGTGAAGCCAACCACTCATGGACTAGGTTCAGTATCTCTCGCTTATCTCACGTTCCAAAGGTCCAATATCGAGTTTAGGCCATCTGAATTTCACTTTTTTTTTTCTCAGTGAACATTGTAACGAGACGAAATATTGTTGATTATCTTATCTATGTCAGCCTTTGCCATCTTAGGTTGCTGTTAATTATTTTATATTCCACTTCCTATATTTGGTTAATCATAATTTCATATCGTATTACTGATCCACATGTGAAAATGGTCAGCTATTTTATACTTTATAGAGCTTGTTTGGTAGCAATTAGGACTTTATAGGAAACATTAGTAATCAGCTGTATTATGATATCTAAGAGGTAAACTTTTTGTGCCTTCCAACATCTAAAAGTGTTTTCACCTTCGATTTGCAGCCCCAAAACATGCCTGGATTTGGAGAACTGGCCCTTGGCCCCCTAATGTTTGGAGCCTCGCACAAACTACTCAATGGTGATCACTACAAAGTTTACTTTGAGGGAATGCCTACATGGAATGGAAAGGTCATATTTTTTCTTTAGATAACAAGCTTAGCCATCTGAATTACCCCTATCCATTAGGCTTCATCAGTTTCATTCTGACATGGTTTAATACACGAACTATTCAGTAGTTTCATTGTAACTTTATACCCTCTCCACTCGTCCAAGAGAGTAAATGTGGGGTCCATTCATGTCTTTCTTACTCAAGATTTCCTTAAAGGTATCAGATATCTTGGTTTTGTCGCGTATCTGAAAATTTGGTTTCTGTTTCCCTCAGGTTCTGCGGAGGCATGGGGATGTGTTTGAGCGTACTCGTACTGGGTATTATCGAGCTCATGGCCGTGCAGATGACACCATGAACCTAGGTGGTATCAAGGTCTGGATATTGTTCTCTGTAAAACTTTCTTGAACTTCTAGTATGTACGGTGAATGAAAAATGCCTGGTCTGAAAGTGGTTGTGAGCCTGTTATAATTACTCAGTAACATGGCAATCTTTTTCTAAAACACCATTATAGAATATGCTGAAACTTAAATGACATTTTGAAATCATAATGCCTGTATTTCCATTTCACTGAAACCAAAAACACTAGTAATGTTGTTGATATATAAAATGATGTTTAGGCTCAACTTAGTTGAGAGGGCACATTTTCGGAAAGTTCAAATAGTCATAATCTGGTAACAAACATTTATCCTAGAAATGTTTTCCTTACAGCTAAGCTAGCCTTAGTGACCTCTTGTCTACATGGTACTCATCTTTTGAAAGCATCAGAGACTCGGAGAATAGAAGTTGTCAGGGACTTGACTGTAGAAAACGTCTGCATGGTGGATTCATTCTTTATTGTTTCTTGTAATGTATTGTATACACAGCGTTAACTATGACAAAGACAAATTATATACTTCTTCAGATCTTTCCACTGGAAAAATCTTGATCTCCTAGTATATTATCAGGTAAGTTCCATTGAGATCGAACGCATCTGTAATGAGGTTGATCGCAGCATCGTCGAGACAGCAGCATTCGGTGTCCCACCTTCCGGAGGAGGACCGGAGCAACTGGTAATTGCTGTTGTTTTAAGAGATGCAAGTGATTCGATGCCTGACTTGAACCAGTTGAAGATGTCATTCAATTCTGCCCTCCAGAAACAGCTAAATCCTTTGTTCAAGGTTAAACTTTTTCTGGTCTGATTAGTCATTTGTATGTTGCCCTTTTTGGGTAAACATTCATTGTCCATAGCTTATTTGTTTTCCAAAATAATGCAGGTTTCTCGGGTGGTTCCTGTGCCCTCTCTTCCTAGGACAGCAACCAACAAGGTTATGAGGAGGGTCCTGCGACAGCAATTTGCACAACCTATTGCAGTTCCTAAATTGTAAATCAGCTCCTTTTACATCATCTGTAATTAAATTCATAAACAGTATACATATTCTCTCCTCTTACTGATCAGTGCATCTCTTCAGTACTGGTACATAATGTATATAAGATTAATGGCTCAACAGCTATGGTTGATGCTTGTTGTAGGTTATGTGAGCATGAGGAAGAGTGTTGCTCTTGCTCACCTGTTTTTCAGATACGGGTTTACTGAGGAAATTTGGCATTAGTGAGAAGTTTTTGCGCTTATTAAACATTAATAAGAGAGTTTGGAGATTAATGAGGGGAGTTGCTGGGATCAGAAGTATATGAAGGGAAAAAATGCAAAATTCTTAAGTGGAAAAGTTGTTTGGTGTGCTACTATATTTTCTAGCCATTTTTCCAAACTGATTCTTGATGGATTTTCGCTAAAACATTCTGCACTACTAGTGTGAAGCACATGCCGTGTTAACAAAGTGTCTTTGACCATTAGTACTGTATTATCTAGCGTCAGTGTATCGCCTGAACACTAATAACATGCAAAATTTTTACACCTAGACGTTTGTTAGTCCCAACTTCGATCCCTTGGGTAGAGGAGGTCTCACTTTTAATGCATTACTATTTGGCAAATTCTTCAATAGCTTCCCTAAAGAAAATGTTTCATTGGACAACACTCTATATCAGTACATTCCAAGCAATAATAATACCCAGACCATTCTTATTACTCTGATTTCCGTAGTACAATAACTTTATAATTTAACTTCAATGGCCTTACCTTCTCACCAATAAACTTAATTTTTTGAACACAAAATATAGTAACCTTCCTTCTTTCCTAACATTAGGATAAATATAACCCAACAATAATTATTTCGAAAAAAGAAAAAGGAAATAGAGCTTGGAGCCTGTAGGATTGGACAATATTCAAAGGGTGAAAGAAGCGTTACTGTGTGGGCATACGTGGCCAAGCTCGCAAGAAAACAACGATGTCATCCATAAGTTGCACTCTGAAACAATAAAACAAATGTATTTATGACAATTTTACTGTATAATAAATTGAATAGTAGGTTTTGTATAGGACCAATTCGTGTACACATGGTCTAAGGATAGTTTACCCTTTCTAATTGCCCTCTTAATGAACATCTAATACAAACGTACATTGATAGAGCGATGAAACAAGGGTGTAAATATAGAGAGAATAATTTTTGTACCAAAAAAAAAAAAAAAAAAGAGAATAATTTGAGATGAAATTTCTCTGACATACATCATAATTCACTTACATTCCAATTTACATTTGTAATCCAATGGAATTCACTGATCTCTAATATTGTCTACTGTCTCATTGTAGTTTAAAAAATGCATTAGTGCGCCTAAACAGAGTAAAACAACCCATGTGTGGGTTCCATTGTAGAAAGAACATGAAAATGATGTCAGCTCAAAGGTGAAAGCCAAAGTAGTCAGCTCATCTTCAAAGGTCTGTGCGGTAGTTTTCAGGTTTGAACCACAAGGAGAAGTCAATGCCCTTCTCTTTTAGTTTCTCTGTTGGTGGAGCAATCTTTTCCAAAAGCTGCACATACACAAGCATCAGGAAATATCTGCAAAGATCCTTAAAGGCGCTATAAAGCTGAACTTTTGAAAGATCATGTTCAAACACCTTGTTTCTATTTGATTCAAGAAGCATCTGATTTAGTGGATTTAGTTGTCAGAATCAAGAGGACGGCAATGTCATGACTGTATTCAAGAGGTCTAATGTTCCACTTCTCTTATAGCCAAGTAAATTCTACGATAATTGCTTACTCTCTACGTGCTGCCCCAAATTCCTTAGAATTGACCGCAACTTCGGGAGCGTATCCACACAAAAAAAAAATCCTTTGTTTAGCTTTCCCCTAGATACCCAAAGAAAACCACAGGAGCATCCAGCAAAACATTGCTTCAGATGTGACTATGTATAGAGAGGAGATGCCAAAAGGTTATCTGATTATCTCCACCCGTTGACCCCTTGAATTTAAACACACAAGTTAGTTTTGAACTTTTTAATATATGATGAAGTACTACTACTAAGGGCATGTTCTCTTCAACTTATTTTCACTTATCTTATCTTATTTTATCTGAATTTTTCTTATTTTTCCTGATTGTTTCTAGACTTTTCTTATTTTTACTTATTTTTCTAAACTTTACTTAATTTTACTTATTTTTCCTGATTCATGTTGTTTTGATAGTTCAATTTTACTTATTTTTACTTATTTTACTTATTTTTGCTTATTTTTCTGAACTTTACTTATTTTATCTGAACTTTTTCTTATTTCTTCTGAACTTATCTTATTTTTCCTGAAAATAAGTAGAAATAAATTAAGGAGAACAAGCCCTAAGACTTTTCCAGATACATTTGATTTGACTTACAATCAATCAGCAAAAATGTGGATTACAGTCACACCCCTCCCAAGACATTTTCATGTCTTTTCCATTTTCTTTCACATTTATGAGAAAGCAGAATCCCCTTGTCAAATTACCTCTTTCTTATGCTGAATTTTTTTATTTTTGTCCTTAGAGCTGTCTTCAATTATACGTTGTACTTACCATATCTAAGAAACGTATGTATACACATACAAAAAAGTTTTAGGAGGTGCTGTTCAGAAAGCAAGATGAGCAGGCACTGGAATATGATGCACTACTTTGGGCATTGGGGGGAGTTCGTGCATGATAACAGATATCTATCCATGAGACAATGCACTTCTTGTATGATGCACCACGCAGGCACGCACCATATTCACCTGAACAAAAGGAGGTGTTCACGTAATACAATAAAGTTTGTATATCAACAACCCTAATTTACATAATATAATATATGCATTCTTCCGGCATAGGGTTCATATCACCCAGTACAAAAGTGTATATTCATCAAGTATTATAGATTACATATTCACCGACTATAGTGTATATACTCGCCAATTGTAATACACATATTCATCCATATTTATCTAATTGCATGATTCATCTTACAAGGGGTGTGTAACATTATTTACCGAAAGTTTAGCATATAAAATTGTCGCTGCGTTTAATCATCCAAAGAAGAAATTCTCAGGACTAACCTTTGGATGAAGCAATCCGTTGGAAACTATTACAGATCTATCAAATACACAAAACTTTCCCCCATCCATGCATGTTACAACTCCACCAGCCTCTTCCACCATCTGCACAAGCAAAAAGCTGGTAAGACCAGACAGAAGAACACAAGTTTCTGACATGGTCAAAAGTAAAATAAGTAAAGCATGTTCCAATGAACCCAAAGAGTGATTAGAATATTTAATAGGCTGCTTATATTAATATATATCGTAAAAATTGTATAGGACACCATGGTAAATAAATCACAAAATCATTTTCTCTTTTCAAATCATGACAACCACCAATCAGACCTGACATAAGGTATGATACATGTAAAGAGGTCTGTACATGGAAAACAAATCTTGGAACTTTGGGGTTGGCAGTTGACATATATTAAAGTCACTTGCCAGTTCAAACAAATAAAGGGAAGCCCAAAGCAACCGATTTTCAATAGATCCAAGCACCAAGGATGTTCCATGACCCATGAGGCTTACCACCTTAATAGTAAGCAAATATAAAAAGAAAACTATAAGATCAAAAAAATGTGCATATAAGGAGGACAAGTCCTCAGAGAAAAAGAGTGGAAAGAGAAGAAAAAAAAATAATTTATTGATCCTTTTGAGAAATCCTTTTCTAATGCAATGGCATCTATTATAAATCCTTGATTTCAAATTCTCTGTGTCTATTCCAAGTTTTCTTCCTAGAATAGATTTGAGTTTTGAGTAACAATCTCCTTTCTCTTATGATCGACCATTTTCTCCTTCATTATGTCCAGAAAATATGTTGTTAACTCCTTTTCCTCGTTGCTTCGCAAAAAATACTTTCAACCTGCTAAGACAACATCACCCTTGGTATACTTAAAGCCATGACTGCCTTTGCCTGCTCGGGTGCATCATGCAGTCTTCGCCAGATGTTTCAGTATCAAGAATGATACTTAAGCCGCTCCTTTCACTCTATGAAATCCAGCTCTGCTTTAAGTACACACGAATTTACACTATCTTCGAGGTCAGCTGTTGAAACATCCGCGTGTTCCTATTGCTTTCCACAGTATTTGTCATTCTCAATTCTTCCAAAAAAGAGCTGACGTCATCCGATGAGCTACCATTAAAGTCCTCATCTGAGGAATAACTATCCTCACCATCTTTCCCTTTTCAGCAAAACTCACTTGCTGAGAAGGGGAATGTATTAACAGAAATATCGAATTAGCAACCAATTTCAAAGGATCACTTTACCCATTATCCGCTGCGTCACTCCAGAAATTTGGAGTCCCTGATCCAGCATAATCATCTACATAATCTTTCTTTTAACTTTCTGTCATGCGAATTGTTCCCTTTAAGTTGTGAAAATGTCTTTGACAAAAAGGCTCAATATAGGACAAAGTTAACAGAATATGGGAACAAAGCTACAGATTTATGAGATGATAGCAGCAGAAGGACATGACGAACCGAGAAAAATATTCAGATGAAGAGAGATATGGGCTTTTATTTATTAATCTGAAAGAAATTCTTTAAGTTAAAACCTAAATGTAAAAACAATCAACACAACCAGCTGTCCAGCTGCACTCACCAAACACGAAACAACCTAATACGAAGTCAAAAATTTTAGGCGCCAAACCTTTGCCCTGTAACAAACGACACTTCCTAACAAATGACTTGTCCTCAACTCAAGGATAAATTCTATGCTAAGGAACAATAATATTAGCGAACCGTGGTCAAAGACAAATACTGCTCAAGGTACAAAGCTAGGGTGGAGGGGACTTCCAGACTGCATCAATAAGTTAAGTTCACCACTCTCCTGTCTAAAAGTGCTGCTGGTAGAGGGACTATTCAGATGACTGACCCTGAAACAATGAAGGGATATGAACTGCTGCTGGAAGCACATCTTGAAACTTCTTAAGATAAGATACATGAAAGAGACTATGGATATGTGCCTTTAGTGGTCGCTAAAGCTTATAAGCTACTTTGCCAAAGTATTTATAGATAGCTTCTGACTAGTACGAGCCTACACTGACTGCTGCTTGTAGAGTTGCAGCTTCAACCACACCCAACCCTCAAAATCAAATACTCTTACAGACCTGATTTGTAGTGAGCTGCTTCGTCCTTCAAAGTACCCTAGTCAAACAAAATTTCAGAGTATCAATCACCAGCTTCGTTTTCTACAAAAACCTATTTATTGCCCTCGCATGGGACTCACCAGGTAAATTAGACAAGTGGAGAGGACAAGGTTGAGTGTACTCTATCTCAGAGGGAGTGAACTTGACAGCACAGTGGAACTTTATGTTGTGCCACCACTCTCCCTAAGAACACCAATCTCCAGTTGGTAGGGATGTCCCTACACATAGTTGATACATCTAAGGTACGTTTCAAGCATCTAAGCATCTATCCGCCAATTCTGTTTACCCATCAGTCTATGGGTAATGAGGGGATGACAGCAAAAATCATGTTCCTTGTAATGAAAATAAAGCGCTCTAAAATGGCTAAGGAAGATCATCTCTGTCACTCACAATGCTTCTTTAGTGAGATGACCTCACTGTTTTATTGTTTGCTTCCTCTAAACAGTCCCTTGTCTGCAACCTATGTGAGCAAAAGCTACAAGACTCTAAAGCTTAATGTCCTGATTTTGCAGCTGTAAACCAAAGAGGCCTAGACATTGGCTTGATGGCTCCTAATATGAGACTTAAGAACAAATCTCTTTTAAAATTGAGGGGGGGGGGGGGGGGATTAAAGTTGCTCTTATACTAGGTGTTAAGACTGTTAGTAAACAGATTTGGACAGGAAAGCCAATTATCTGCCAGCTCATCATCGAAAAATTGAGTTATCTGCAAAAATAGTAATCTTCCTATGAATAGCTTAGGCTATAACCATATGCATTCAGGTTAATAATCAATAATTCACAAGTTCTCTCCTCATCTTAAGTCCTCTATTTTTTTCTCTCATCTCCCTTCTCAATTCTTGAAGTAGAGCTGCTCTGTTCGTAACATTTGTTCGTAACATTACACTGCTCTGTTCCCATCTATCGTTCCTGTAACAGTTTATAATCATCCAAAGGTTTTAAACTTTCCAAACAGAGATCCAAGGACTCAGGGCAGGAGATAAAAATGAGATTATGCAGGAGCATATGAGCAAACATCAAATTTTCCTGTGCATATCTAACGTATCCGTATAAAATATGCTAGATCTTTCCACTAATGTATGTGTATACTCGACGCCAAAAGCTTATCTATATTCTTTGATTCACACAGCACATTTCAAAGTTCTCTATTCATTGTTACCTAACCAGGTTGA
>CAAKMY010042835.1:0-11387 GCA_901111285.1 Corrigiola litoralis
TACACAGGAGAAAATCCCAAAAATAAATTCTCAATGTTAGAATTAGTCCTGGTAAATGGGTCATTCGTCGGTGTGGGACTGTCGGGTCGATTTGGGTCAGCTTCGGGTCTCGTCAAATTCGGTTTAGTTTCAAGTTGTTGAGTAGTTTCGGGTCGGCACTAGTCGGTGTTTGTTGTTCAAAACTAATTTCACATTGTTCTTTGTTTGATTTTTCTTATTTATTATCTGTTTCAATAAATTATTGACTAAAGTGATTATACGGAGGATGGAACACAAAATGTAATATAATGATGATATGTGTTACTTACACTTGCTATATATGAATTCATACTATAATCAGTTGCTAAAATTGTTTTTTTTTTTGAAATAAGAAATATACAGTTCAAACTTATAAATATTATCAATAAATTAAACAATGTGTTTAATCTCAAATAGAAAACATATGTAAAATAAGTCAACTATAAGCATATAGAAAAGTTTGGACAATTACTCTTTATTCGGTCAGTTATGGTCAATTTGGGTCATTAGCAAGTCGAGTTAGTTTGTGTCGGGTCGTTATGATCAGGTTATTTCTGGTCCGGATCGGATCAAATAGGGTCTTGGGTCATATTCGGGTAAATTGTCGAGTCGGAACTTTCAGGTCGGGTCAACTTTGCCAATTCAATATAAGTAACTATGGTCTTTAAACCAGAATTGCCACAACTCCACAAGTTTGGCTAACTGGCCTTCTGTTTAATTTATAAATTTTACCCATATATCCATGTTCATAAATTAAAATATACAAGTTAATATATATAAATTTTCTGGTTTTCGGTTGTTTGGTGAGTTCTCCACTGGATGAGTAGTGCATCTTATGTAGTGCTGCAAATGTGTCTGCTAACCACCTCTTGTTTCAATGCTCATATAATTCACATATGTGGAAGACATTGCTAGTATGGTGGGGTGTTATTAGGCCTTGCTATGACTGGGATGTAGAAGTTCAGATTGCTATAAGAATTAGTAGAATGTCTAGTGCCAAATCTGCTTTATAAGGATTCATGCTAGCTACAACTGTGTACTTTATTTGAAAAGAGAGAAATACTCGGATCTTTAGAAAGGAAAGTACATTTACTAACTATGTAGTTAGTTGCTTATTAGGAGTATGTTTGTCATATGTATGAAATCTGTCAAACTTTCTTATGAGTCGTACAGTAGGGGAAGGTTTCCCAAGAGTCTATTACATCTCCTAAGCACATGCATAATGGTTTTGTTGTTTCTTGTTGTGCCCCTTCATAGAAGCTGGTATACAACAGGATCCTTTTAACTGATGCTTTAATTTGTATGGGTGATTGGAGTAGTTTGATTTGTTCTAGATAGTGAGGGTGTCAGCCACTTCTAGTGCATTGTATTGCCATGTTTAATGATTTAATAAAATTTCATTTATTGAAAAAAAAGGTCTTGATTACTTTTCATGTATCATACTGTAAAAAGTAATGTAGATTTTCAATTTATATGACACACACAACTTTTAACAATAAATATATAAAAATCGATACAATTAAAATATTCATGAAATACCTAATAATTTGTCATTAATATTAGTCTTTTGGTAGTTGGATGCTCGGTAAACAATAATTTGGCGAGTATGCTTATTGCCATTATACCACTTTTTATTTGGGTTCTTTTGAATGTATAGTGCTTTGAAAATGGGATAATCTAATCAAGTTTAGTGTCACGAACAGCCCACGAGTTCTTGTGGTGTGGCACTGTGGCATACTGTACTTTCTAAGCGAAAGAACAAAACTATGTATTCACGGCGGACGTAAGAATGAAATAAAGAAGTGGAATCTTGTTCAGGGGAAGCATGCAGCCATCCAGGGGATATCGTTCATTCGAAATAGGATGCAAAACCTCCGAATATTTTCCTAGTCCGGCAAAGATAAGGACTCCTAGACTTGACTTGAGACCTAAGTAAGGCACGTAACCGTAAGATTAAGATTTAGACCTGGATAAGTGGTATATTAGAAACAGGACATCTCCACTTTCGTATATTTTAGAAATTATTAAGTCGGCCAAATTACGAAACACTATAAAAGAAGCCCTCCCCTTCATATATTTTCATCATAACAAAAGTATTCTTCCTCTTCAAAAGTATACGATTTCTTCTTTCTTTCATCGGAATTCTTCACCCATAATTTTCTCAAGGTATAGTCTCTATGTCACTTTTTCTAGTGTTGATCACTTAATTATTGTGAGTGTGATTAGAACATATAGTGTAACATATACAGACCGTTTTGATTTGTGTTTGACATTGGTGTTTTTTTGTTAAACCGCTTTATTAATTCTTCAAATTTATCGACGTATAGGGTTGTTGAATTCAGTCTTCTAATTTGTTTTTGCTTTTGTGATTTTGGTCTCTTTTGTATAAGTTACATTATGCTAGATATCTCTTTGTTAATAATTTATCGTGTTTGAATTTTCGGATACATGCAGCTGAATATCGTTTGTTTTTTGGCAACTGTTCCTACTTTGGCCGTTGGATTTTGTTAAACTTTGGTGATTCATTACTGTGTGAAATATTCTGCAGATGCAAATCATCATCAAGAAGTTGATTGGCAAGACAATTACACTTGAGGTCGAATCCTGCGACACCGTTGAATATGTTAAGTCCAGAATCGAGGACAAGGACAACATTCCTCCTAGCCAACAGAGGTTGATGTTCGCTGGTAAGCAACTCAAGGATGGCTGCACTTTGGCTGACTACAACATCCAGAAGAAGGCCACCCTTCATTTGGTGCTCCGTTCTAGGGGAGTCAACTCTACACCTAGTGCTTCGTCTTTTCGTTTCAGGCGATCCCCCCAGACTAGGCGAAAGTTGATTTTTGTCCGTTGAATATTGTAGTGGTTTGAGGAGTCGTGTGTAAGTATTGTGCGTTGATCTTTTTATTGTGGTCTGAAGGTGCCTTAGTTGTATTGGAGATTTTTTTAATTTTTTAGTTTTGTTTGCGGATGGAATTTCGCAGAAGTCAGAACTGAATTAAGTTTGTACATTGTTGGAGATTGAACGTCTTAGCTAATCTTATGGATAGAAGTTTTATATTGCTGTCTAAATTTGTTCCCTGTGCTATCAGCTCAATCTCGTTATTTATTTCTAGCTGATTACCTGTTATCTGCTAGTGTAACCTAAACCATTACTGTTGTTTTAATTTCCTCCCAAATTTAATGAGGACTAATTGTTTAGTGGTGACAATGAGAATCAGTACTAGCATAATTGGAAGTCAATTGGCTATGTTTGCTATCATAATCGGCATCGCATTGTAGGTGACTAGACTTCTAGTAAATCGTTATTTCAGGTGCCTTGATCAATATATATAACTCTGTGTTTGCACAAATTAAAGAGCCATCACAAATTGTGCAAAAAACTAATTCTCGATGTTAGAATAAAACCTGGAAAACGGGTCATTCGGGTGGGGTCGATGTCGGGCTCTTGGGTCAATTTGGGTCAGCTTCGGGTCTCGGATCCAAATTCGGGTTAGTTCATGTCGGGTCGAGACTAGATGATTTTTTTAGTTCAAAACTAATTTCACATCATTATTTGTTTTGATTTTTCTCATTTATTATTAGTTTGAATATAAATTCTTTACTAAACAAGTGATTATGCAGATAATGGAATACAAAAGGCAGTATAATGATGATATATGTTAATTACAAAACTCATTCTTGCGTTATATGAATTCTTACTATAGTCAATGACTAAATTGCCACATTACTATTTTAAAATAGGAAAGATACAGTTAAAACTTATAAATAGTAATAATAAATTAAAACATGTGTTTAATCTAAAGTACTTCTGTAAACTCATAGTCACCTATAAAAATATAGAAAAGTTTCGGCAATCGCACTTTTATTCGAGAAAATTAGGGTCACTTTAGGTAATTTTCCGGTCGAGTTAATTTGGGTAATTTTCCGGTCGAGTTAATTTGGGCCTTGGACATATTCCGGTGACGAATCACTTCGAGCCGGGTCAACTTTGCCAAAGTGTGAGTAACTCTAGTCTTCAAACAAGAATCACCTCATGTTTGAGTAATTGACATTGTTTATCTTTTAAATTTTTTTCCCCATGCATATTCATAAATTAAAATACAATTGTTCATCTAAATTTTCTGGTTATTAGTTGTCTGGTAGTTCAACACATAGGAGTGTTAAGTGTTGATTAATATGGTTAAAGTAGATTTTCGGTTTTGGGTTTGGACTTACCCAAATTTTCAAGTCTAAGTTTGATATTTTTCATGTATCATACTGTAAACATATTGTATATTTACAATTTATATGATATACACAACTTTTAATAAAAAAATATACAAAAAACAATACAATTAAAATATTCAGGGAATACCTTATAATTTGTCAATAATTTTGGTCTTTGGTAGCTGGATGCTCATTGCAAATATACCACTTTTTATTTTGTTCTATTTCATGTTTTGTGCTTTGACGATTGGGATAATCAAATCAAGTTTAGTGTCACTAAATAGCCCACAAACTCTTGGGGGTGTGGCATACTTTCTAAACGGAACAACAAAACTATGTAGGCAGACGTACGAATGAGATGATTGTCTAGGTTCGACTTAGCTTGGGACAAATAGTGGATCCTTCATTCGAAATAGGAAGATAAACCTTTCAAATATTTTCCTAGTCCAGATAAGATAAGGAGTCCTAGACTTTACTTGAGACCTAAGTAAGCCACGTAACCGTAAGATTATGATTTAGACCTTGATAATAAGTGGTACGTTAGAAACAGGACATCTCCACTTTCCTATATTTCCGAAATTATTAAGTCGGACAAACCAAACACTATAAAGGAAGCCCTCCCCTTGATATCTTTTCATCATAACAAAAGTATTCTTCCTCTTCAAAAGTATACGATTTCTTCTTCCTTTCATCAGAATTCTTCACCCATAATTTTCTCAAGGTATAATCTCTATTTCCCTTTTTCTAGTGTGAGTTAGTTAATTATTGTGACTTTGTGATCGAGTGTGATTAGAACAATTATGTAACATATATAGACCGTTTTGATTTTTTTCTGACATTGGTGTTTTTTTTAACCGATTTATGCTTTCTAGAATTTTTAATTTACGTATAGGGTTGTGATTTTGGTCACTTTTGTATAACTTAGATTATTTTCGATTAAGCTATAGATATCTATTTGTTGTTAATGTCTAGTGACTGAATTTATGGACGATGCATGCAGTTAAATATCGTTTGTATTATGGTAATTTTTTAATACTTTAATTTGGTCGTTGAATTTTGGTGATTCATAAGTGTGTAAAATATTCTGCAGATGCAAATCATCATCAAGAAACTGATTGGCAAGACAATTACACTTGAGGTCGAATCCTGTGACACCGTTGAATATGTTAAGTCCAGAATCGAGGACAAGGACAACATTCCTCCTAGCCAACAGAGGTTGATGTTCGCTGGTAAGCGACTCAAGGATGGCTGCACTTTGGCTGACTACAACATCCAGAAGAAGGCCACCCTTCATTTGGTGCTTCGTTTTAGGGGAGTCAAGTCTAAACTTAGTGCTTCGTCACGTCGTCTGAGGCAATCACCCCAGACCAGCGAAAGTTGATTTTTGTCTGTTGAATGTTGTAGTGGTTTGAGGAGTCGTGTGTGAGAATTGTTCGTTGATCTTTTTAATTTTGTCTGAAGGTGCCTTGTGTTGGAACATTTTTTTAATTCTTTAGTTGTATTTGCGGATGGAACTTCGCAGAAGTCAGAATTGATTTATGTTTGTACATTGTTGGAGATTGAACGTCTTAGCTAATCATATAGATAGAAGTTCTATATTGCTGTCTAAATTTGTTCCCAGTGCTATCTGCTCTTTTTCGTTATATATTTTTAGCTGATTACATGTATCTGCTTCTCTAACCTTAAACATTGCTGTTGTTTTCATCCCAAGTTTAATGATGACTACTTTTTAAGTGGTGACAATAAGGATCAGTACTAGTACACTTTTAAGTCAATTGTCCTTAACTTGTTATTTTGATCAAAATTAGGTCTTTTGCTCATTGGTAGATTCAAGCTTTCAAAAAATTTTTGTACATAGGACATGTCTTCAAATCCCACTACAAATATTTTTTTGTAGAGCGCCAGTGGTCGTCGGTATACCCTTTCGATGATGTCATCTTAAATACCTTATTTAATGTGTGTGAATGACACACACGCGGTGTGTATGCGTTTGAGTGTATACACACGTATATATTTATTCTTGGAACTGTCTTCTTAATCCGTACTCGTGGATAAAATGACATGAAAACTTATCCTCATTTAAATCAATGAAATACTGGATGTCTGGATGATATTGAAAGCTACAATCTCTATTAACTATCTTTTATGATCTTCAATTCACACGTAAACATTGTAAAGGAAACTTTGTTTCTTCGTCAGAAAAGGAAATGCTAGAAACTGTGTAAATGATTGTGTATAGCTTCCATCGTCCAGACGTAGTTTCCTTGTTTCGTGGCTATGCAAGCAGGTCTCTGGAGCATGATTAATTGTCTCCTCTGTCCATCCTAAGATCGATGCATATAAATATAGGACGAAACAAACCTAAGTATAACTCAGGCTTGCACAAAGAGCCAGCACATATTGTGCAAGAAACAAACTCTCAATTTTCGGAATAGACCTGGAAAACGGGTCATTCGGGTGGGGTCGATGTCGGACTGTTGGGTCATTTTGGGTAAACTTCGGGTCGGGTAAGTACGGGTCTCATGCAAAAGTCCGGGTTAGTTTTAGGTCGGTTCAATCTATTCGGGATGAGTAGCCGATTTTTTAGTTCATTATTATTTGTTTTGATTTTTCATTTATCATAAGTTTGAATAAATTATTGACTAAACAAGTGATTACACGAACGATGGAATACAAAAGGTAGTATAATGATGATATGTGTTAGTTACAAAACTCTATTCTTGGGTTATCCCTCTATTCCACTCATAAGTTAACGTTTTGACTTTGACACTATTTAAAGTTATAATTTGACCATTGATAACTCAAAAATATAAGTGAGAAAAATATTAAAAAATAACCATGTAAAAATATATCTCAATAAAAATCTAACCATTATAACAAATATAAATTTTAAATATTATAATATTGAGTTAGATGGTCAAAGTATGACCTCGACAAATGTGAAAATGTAAACGTTAACTTATGAGTGGAACAAAGGGAATATGAATTCTTACTATAATCATTGACTAAAATTGCTACATTATTTTTTTGAAATAGGAAACATACAAGTTAAACTTATAAATGTAATCAATAAATTAAAAAATGTGTTTAATTTAAAGTATTTCAGTAAACATATGTAAAATAGATTTCTAATAATCAACTATAAATTTATAGAAAAGTTTGGGCGATTGCACTTTATTCGAGAAAATTAGGATCAATTTGGGTTATTTTCGGGTTGTGTCAGTTTAGTTTGGGTTAGGTCCGAATCCAGGTCAAGTTGATCTGGGTCTTGGTCATAATCGGTTCACGAATCCCTTCGAGTCGGGTCAACTTTGCCAAAACGTAAGTTACTCTGGACTTCAAACAATAACCGCCCCAAGTTTCACTAATTGGCCTTTAGTTTAACTTCTAAAATTTTCCTCTCCTTGTTCATGAATATAAAATACAAGTTGATTTAGCTAAATTGTCTTGTTTTAAGTTGTCTCGTCAACACATAGGAGTGTCAACTATTGATTAATATGGTTAAGGCAGGTTTTAGGTTTTGAGTTTAGACTAATCCAAATTTGTAAGACTAAATTTGATGAAATTTTAAGTATCATACTATAAAAATATTGTATATTTTCAATCTATGTGTACACAACATTTAATATAAAAAATGTACAAAAATAATACAATTAAAATATTTAAGATAATTTTCTGACTCGTGGCCAGTGGGTATGGGCGTATGGCATACTTCCAGAGCGGAAGAACATTACTATGTATTCACGGCGGACGAACGAATGAAATAAAGAATTGGAATCTTGTTTAGGAAAAGCACTAAAGCAGGGACTAAGGCTATGTTTGGCACGCCATTTCAGATAGCTTATAAGCTAATATTGACTTATTTGACTGAAAAAGACTTGTTTGACCAAAAATAGAAGTGTTTGGTAAGTACATGATCTTAGTAGCTTATAAGTCTTTTTTAGCTTATCAAAAATAAGCTAACACAAGTAGCCTATTAAAAAAAAAGGTACTAGTCATAAATCTATTCCAATTTTACCCCAAGACTTTTTACCAAATAACAAGTCTACCCATTAAATCCTTAATATTATTTTCAAATATAAGCATGTCTTATTATGTACTTCTATCAAATATCAGTTACTTATTTAACAAATTGTGTCAAACACTTCTAAAATTTCAGCTATCTAATCAGGTAACTTATCAGTTTCCAGTCACCTTATCTGTTTTTAGTCACCTTATCAATTTTCAGCTATTTTAATAGTCTTTTTTACCAAACATAGTGGATCATTCATTCGAAGTAGAAAGCAAAACCTTCCAAATATTTTCCTAGTCCAACATTGAAAAGGAGTCCTAGACATGAATTGGGACTAAAGTAGGCCACGTAACCGAAAGATTAAGTTTTAGACCTGGATAAGTGGTACGTTAGAAACAGGACATCTCCACTTTCCTATATTTCCGAAATTATTAAGTCGGCCAAACCAACACTATAAAAGAAGCCCTCCCCTTTATATCTTTTCATCATAACAAAAGTATTCTTCCTCTTCAAAAGTATACGATTTCTTCTTCCTTTCATCAGAATTCTTCACCCATAATTTTCTCAAGGTATAATCTCTATTTCCCTTTTTCTAGTGTGAGCCAATTGATTATTGTGAGTGTGATTAGAACATTTAGCGTAACATATGTAGACCGTTTTGATTTGTGTTGACACTATGACATTGGTGTTTGTTTTGTGGTTGCTTTTTTTATTTTGGTCTCATTTGTGTAAGTTAGATTATGTTGGATTAAGCTATAGATATCTCTTTGTTGATAATGTATGGCGACTGAATATATGGATACATGCAGTTGAATATTGTTAGTTTCTTTTTGAATTTGTTTCTATTCTGGTCGTTAAAATTTGCTTGAATTTTGGTTTTTTATTAGTGTGTGGCAAGACAATTACACTTGAGGTTGAATCGTCGGACTTCGTTGACTCTGTTAAGGCCAGAATTCACCATAAGGAGAGCATTCCTCCAGACCAACAGAGGTTGATCTTCGCTGGTAAGCAACTCAAGGATGGCTGCACCTTGGCTGACTACAACATCCAGAAGAAGTCCACCCTTCATTTGGTGCTCCGTATGAGGGGAGTCAACTCTACAGCTAGTGCTTTGTCTGAGGTGATTTCTGCGGACCAGCTGAAGTTGAATATTGTAGTGGTATAAGGAGTTGTGTGTGAGTAACTGAGTATTGTTCGTTGATCTTTTAAATGTGGTCTGAAGGTGCCGTAGCTGTGTTGGGATTTTTTAGTTTTACTAGCATAAAGTTCGTAGTAGTCACAACTGGTTTAAGTTTGTACATTGTTGGAGATTTCTGTCTAAATTTGTTCCCTGTGCAGCTGTGCTATCAGCTCTTTCTCGTTATATATTTCTAGCTGATTACCTATTATCTGCTTCTCTGACCTTAACCATTGTTGTTGTTTTCTCTCAAATTTATGATGACTACTCTTTAAGTGGTGACATTAACGATCATTACTAGTAATTTTTCAAGTCAATTGTCTCCGTTTTCTGTCGCCCTCTTTATTCGAAAAGTTGCCGTAGAAACTGCTAGAAAAGTCCTAATTTAAAAGAACAAAACTCAATTCCTATATTACAGAAAGATCAGAGATGTGGATGAGAGCTAAAAAAGTTTTGTGTTTATTTCTTGATTGCAAATTACAATAAGCGCTGACTTACTTACAGCCGTAGAAAAACAAAAACTCGAAATCTAGTTTGTAACAAGCATACAGACTCTTACAAACTTCGACAAAATTAACCATAATAGATATTGGTGCCATAACTCATTAACCAACTTCACAAACACAGCGAAGTACACAGTAGTTCAAGTTCCAACATTGGCGGGATTGTAAAGGTAATCAGGAAGACAGGGTATGAGGATGACTTCGAGTGGGGTTTCTTTGAGGTTGGTTAGTGCAAACCCTTAGTCATGTCGACAGCTTTATCCACGGAGTAGCAAACTTAAACGAATGGAGTAAACTCGCTAATGTTAACTGCATCGACTGAAGGGCATAAGATATTCCAGGACAAATTCTCCTGCCACTGCCAAAAGGTATATATTCAAAATTTTGGCCCCTGACATTGTAAACCTTGTTAAGAAACCTTTCCGGAAGAAACTCCTCAGGGTCTGTCCAGATATCTGGATCTCTGTGTATCTTGTAAAGATTAACAAAGAGCTGAGTTCTAGCTGGTATGTGGTAATCGTTCACAGTGCAATTTGTCACTGCTTCTCGAGGTACTGAAAGAGGCACAGGAGGGTATAATCTCATAGTCTCCTTGAGAATTTCTTGTAACTTGTAAGTAGACCAGGTTCTTTAGGTCTGATTCATTTAACTGTCTCTCTTTGCCCAGTATGGTGTCTACTTCATCTTTAGCCTTCCGCTGAACTTCTTTGTTGTTGAGTAGCAATGATAGCGCCCATGTAAGGGTTATAACAGTGGTATCTGATGCCGCCAAAATCATAGCCTACAAAAATTCACCGTATTGTAAAAATTTTGATAATTGGCATCACTCTTTGAACCGTAAAAAGTTGCTGAAATCAGTAGTATAGATCCTGCCAACAGTGATTGTTGCTGAAACCGTAAAAATTATATAAAGTTGCTAAAACCTTGATTGTTTCCAAACCAAACTATAAATAAAGGCCATTTTGTGGCGGTGTGGCTTACGGTTTCATCGAATTAATCTTTAGATGATAAAAGTTATAGATTTTCAAAGACGAGCAAAGCCAAATTATTGACACAAATAAATCGTATTCTTTCGATTATATTATAATCATATTAATGTAGAATATAATGTAAATTGATAAAAGGTACTTCTTATCTTTTAGAATTTTCAATTTATATACAAAATATTAGTGTATGCATGTTAAAATAGTATAATGGTTGGTTGTTTGGTTTTAGTTCAAAGTAAAGAAAAGCCATATCAAACTACAAATAGTATAATAGTATTTCCTAACTAAATCCAAACCGTTTTTTTTTTTAATCAAAACCAAATCAAACCGCCAAAATATGATTGCGGTTTGGTTTACATAATCCCTATATGTTATTCACTTTTAACTTTTCATTGTCAAATTTTTACAACTTTGACTCTTCATTTACAAAATTTTACATAGAATTAATATAAAAAAATAGTATCATATATTTCATATTAAAA
>CAAKMY010042847.1:0-14347 GCA_901111285.1 Corrigiola litoralis
GTGAAACGTGATAAAAGCCTGTTTTTACTGATTTTGGGCCTGTGATGCAGGCTCAGTCAGTCATAGGCTGAAAATACGGCTTACGCATATTTTCGGGCCTATTTAGTCATAGAATGGTGATAATGGTATTTTTGTGGTATTTTTGTGGTATGAATGTGTTTATGGCTCGAGATGGTGAAACCGGTCGCAGTTAAGATAAATCGTTCGGCCAAGCACATTACCTAGTTTAGTTATCATCACTGGGCAATTGACAATGTGACACATTTGGGTGTCTACACAAAGATGTCAGGAATAGCATAATGGAGCCTTATCTTATCAAGGAGTTGGACCTCAACGCACTGAAACCGGAAAGTGGGGTCTACCCTCCAAGATAGGGGGTTAGCATTATCAATTCTCCTCAAGGTGCTGGCCTTACGAGGCTGGAGGGGATAGTAAAGATTGGGTGCTTGGTCAGATGTGCTGGCAGCAGGCTCTGGGGCCCATTCAAGGCTGGCGTCCTCCCACTAACCCCAGCGGTCTAACACAGGAGAGTCAGGGCGTGTGGCCTCGAAAGCGTCTTCTAGGAGGCCAGCCATCTTGTCTGACGGAATACCGAGGATCGCCTTGGCCGGGTACCAAAGCATATTGGTCAGCCTCTCCACCTTCACTAGGGTCGCTCAAATCCCCCGTGTTCTCATCCTCCTCAACCAACATAGGGAGAGTAACACTACCCACGTCATTTGGGCCATGAGATGCGGCAGACGAGGAACCCAAAACGCGGATCCTACTACTTCTACAAGTTATTCCAACTTAATCAAAAACGAAGGGGGAGGAAAATACCTGAGAAATCGGAACGACGGTGGAGCACGGCGGAAGCGGTGATTGGGTCGCTTTAATCATCGCAGCAAGAGGGAAGAAAAGGAATCGCAGTAGAAGTTTTGGGATGATAATGGATGAGAGGGAAGGAAAGTGATTAATGAGAAGCGTTTATACCCTCCTCTAATCATTACCCCTTACACTTTTCAACCGCCCACTTCGGGCATAACTCACCAACTGGACACGCGTTTATCGAGGAACGGATATGTTAATAACTACCGTGTTACCCACTTCACATGGGTGGAAAATTCGAAATATCCATCCCATGTGCTGAAGGTCATATCCCATCAAACACGTACTTCGCAAGTGGCAAGGCCAAGTTGTAATCTAAGGCCTAATACCCAACTCAGGAGAAGGGCAGAAGGTAACAGTATGCAGGAGGCAGCCTCACTCACCAACCCTGGGTTAGTAGAGGATAGCCCCCCTCCAACAGCTGTTAGGGGCAATTGTTCCTTGTCTAAACTGGCCCGCAGGCTCAGACTAGGCCTTGGGCCTACGCGGAGCCCAGTCTCATGATCAGGACCCCTGAACAGAGCTCAACTCTAATAAACAAACCCAACAACAGACCTCAGCAGGCAGCTGAGGAAGGCTGGCCCTCCTAGAGGCCAACCACAGCTCAACCCAGGCAGACAACATTTATGGCCATGGCTGGCTGATACGAGGAATCTTATCCACATGCAGGGTCTCAGCCGCCCTATAAATATCCTTGACCTAATTAGGTCAAAAGTATGTTTTTATCTCTCCGACAAATTCATAGCTCTTGCTTACGTCTCTCTTGAAATCTCTCTCTGCAAAGTCTACCTCTCTTGAGGTGACACGTGTTCATAGCTGACTTAGGCATCCGAGGGGGAATGCTGGGATACCCCCCCGGGCTAGGTTTGCTTACTGTCTTAGGTCATCGGAGCTAGCACGGTCAGCGATCAAGATATTGTCCCATTCACGAGGAACACCTTTGAAAACATTATTTTCAATATAAACAAAAGGCTTTAAATGAATTGGAGCTTTAAATTAAGGTCCCGGTGAAAATCACTACCTTAATTTACCACCAAAGCCCTGGAATTGATTAATTCTTGTGAAAACATCATTTCAAATACAAACAAAAGATCTGTACCCTTTAAAACCATTTTGCAAAACAATTTAAATATAATACGTGTGTTAAGGCAAATTCGAGAGATTATATCGAAGTGTCGCGGCTAGGTCGTTGTCTCATCATAGGGTATGGTTAACCGACCACGACAGATTACGTTATCTACAAGTGTAAGGTTTATTACATCTTCGGAGTTTTGATGTACATTTTTGGTTTATTACACCTTAGGAGGTTTTGGTGTTAGTTTTATTACATCTTAGGAGTTTTGCTTTGCGGTTTTGTTTTATTATACCTTAGGAGGTTTCGGTGTAAGGTTACATCTCAGGAGTTTTGATGTACGGTTTTCATTTATTACACCTTAGGAGGTTTCGGTTTAAGGTTTATTACATCTTAGCAGTTTCGGTATACGGTTTTGATTTATTACACATTATGAGGTTTCGGTGTAAGGTTTATTACATCTTAGGAGTTTTGATGTACGATTTTGATTTATTACACCTTAAGAGGTTCGGTGTAAGGTTTATTACATCATAGGAGTTTTGATGTACGGTTTTAGTGTAAGGTATTAGTTTTATTGCATCACTGGACGTGTGATGTAAGGTTTAGTTTTTTTAATTATTACATCTTTGGAGTTTTGATGTACGGCTCTATGATTTTGATTTATTACATCATAGGAGTTTTGATGTAAGTTTATATGGTTTTTTTTTTATTACATTATAAGAGTTTTTGATGTAAAGTTTTAGTTATCGTTTATGTCGCTCTTGGACCGACATTATATCTTGTTTCTATTACGTCGTAAAAGATTCGATGTAAGGTTTGATATTTTATCTTATTTGGTTAACATATGCATGTCATGTATTATGTGGTTTGATTTCATGCGTAGCTTGGATTTTTGGTGTGTTTGTTTGTGTTTGTGTTAATCTCGTAGGGCTATACTAAAAAGGAGTTTGAAGACACCAAATATGTTTCTTTGAGTACGTTGTTGGGTAGGTTTCCCCATCCCTTTTTTTTAGGCCTGTTAGATTCGTTTATTGCGGTATCTGTTCTGTTTGCACTTTGAACCTTTGTTCAATGAACTCGGTTGAAGTGGGGGCTCTATAAATACTGTACTCCGTCGTGATCGGTTAACCGTACCCGGTGATGAGACAACGTGTTTGCCGTGCCATTTCGATACATTTTTCGGACCTTAGTACTTTGTTTGGTTTTTAATAAGACGTGAAGTTTTCTTTTGAATATGCAAAAATGGTTTGGAAGAGTTTTGAGACGTGTTTAAGTTTGCTCAGAAAAGATAAATTCGCCTTTAGGAGTTTTGGTCATAAATAAAGGCAACAACCTTCACCAGTACATTGGTTTAAAGCTCCTTTTGTTTTGTTTTAAGAATTGCAGGTGAAAATTGATGTCTTAGGTGTAGATTTAGCGATTTCGGGAGTTCGCAGTAATTTTTCGAGAGTCATAAAATAATGTTTCAAGGTTGAAATGTGAAACAAACCTCTCGTGGTACAGGTTTTGTACTGGTGGTACAAGTTTTAGGTCCGGCTGTACGGGTTTAAGGTTTGCAGTACACGAAAATAGAAGATTCTAGGATAAAAAAACCTCGGCGGTACAATTCCTGTACCGACGGTACATTCTGTGCTCGGCAGTACATTGATTGTACTAGCGGTACAGATTTCCAAATCGTGTTATTTCTCTTTGCCTGTATAAAGTCACCCTGTCACACTTCGAAAAAAAGTTCTTCACAAGTTCTTCACATAATTCTTGAAGGCTTTTCTCTCTGAAAAACCTCTCTCTACTTTTTCACAACCCCCAACGGGATGGGTCTAACGGCCTTGAGAATTGGGGGCCACTATTCTAGTACCAATTCCTACTCAGCACATAGTGTTGGAACATGGGGTTGAAACCTGAAGCCGTGGGCCAGACGGACCCGCAGGACAACTAAGCAACTATGTGGCACCAGGAGGGTACCAGGGAGGAGAGATATGGTGTCAAGGTAGCCGCAAGCCCACGAAGGCTGGATCCTCCATCTAGAGGACTAAGCACCAGTGGAGACGAAGGGCAGACTGAAAGGTAAAATCTAGTAGATAAAACAGGTTGAAACCATCCGAAGCCCCGCGCACATGATCCAGAGGAAGGATAAGCGTAGCCCTATCACTTCGAAGGCTCTCCCTCCAATCCAGCCTGCCTTTAGGGGCAGGCACCATGGAAAGGAGCGAAGCCTAGCCTCTAGGGGCAGGCACCATGGAAAGGAGCGAAGCCTAGCCATGTCACTTCGCAGGCTCTCCCTCCAATCCCGCAGGCTCTCCCTCCAATCCAGCCTGCCTCTAGGGGCAGGCACCACGGAAAGGAGCAAAGCCTAGCCTTGTCACTTTGTAGGCTCTCCCTCCAATCTAGCCTGCCTCTAGGGGCAGGCACCATGGAAAGGAGTGGAGCCTAGCCCTATCATTTAATAGGCTCTCCCTCCAATCCAGCCTGCCTCTAGGGGCAGGCACCATGGAAAGGAGTGAAGCCTAGCCTCTTCGCTTGAAGTCAAGGAAACGAGAACTTAACTTACCCAGACTTGCAGGGGCAAGCTAGCACAAAGATTTCAAGCTTAGCAGGGGGCAAGTAGGTACTACTTTTCAAGTAGGCTGCCAAGCTTGAAGCCTCTACTGACAGTTGATAAGTGTTAGAAGAAAAGAAAGGCAGTACTGTAAGCAAAAATTCAACTTATCAAGCCTAGCAGGGGCAAGTAGGTACTACTTTACAAGTAGATTGCCAGCCATGATAAGTTGTACACAAAGAAATTTAAATGAGCCTATATGCCAACACAAAGATTTTAAGCTTAGCAGGGGGCAAGTAGGTACTACTTTTCAAGTAGACTGCTAAGCTTAAAACTCCTGCTGACACAAAGACTCCTGTCAAGGGGCAAGAGGACTCCAGGGCGTTATAACAGGCAGCAAGGAAAGACAAAAGGAACAACGATAATAAGAAGTCCTCAGCAAGGACAAAGAACAAGTAGAACACAAATAGTCTGGCCCTCAGCAGGGGCAAAGAAGATACAAAAACAAGTCTGGCCCTCAATAGGGGCAAAATATCAATACAGCAAAGTTAAAACGGTGGTCGTCCACCAGATGAATAAAAAGCCCACCAAAATTCTAGATAAAGCAGATAAAAGCAAATAAGCCTAGGCAAGGCAACACCAGCAGGAGTATGAGACTCAGCTCAGAAGATCCACTAGCCAGCTGGAATCGGATCCTTCCACCAAGTCAGACGACCACCCAGCTTCCTAGGCCTGAGCTTGAGCTCCCTGACCACCCAGAGGACTCTCAGGAACAAATTCCTCAGCCTCAGTATCAGTGGTATCAAGAGCCTAGTTCTCGGATAGAACGCCCTCCACCGGAGAGCCAAAAGGAGAAGTTGGCAGGATGATCTGGTCCCCAGAGGGGGCAGGGCTAGTAGGCTGGTTAACAGATGGCTGATTAACTGCTGGCTGGATATAGGGAGCAGGACCCTCATCTAATTCATAGGGGGGTAGGAGTCCTCCATGAACCCTTGTCGTAGGCCAGCATAACCTGATCCTAGTTGACAGAATCGCCATGGACCTGGTAGACACAGCGCTCAGCATGTTGCATACCCAGCTCTATGCCACGAAAAAGACGCTGACCCCATTTCTGCTTCAGCTCGCCATCCAGACTTGCCATATCAGCTTTGGCCTTGGCAGCTTATTCCTTGTGGACTTCCACCTCTTGAGCCTGGTTAGACAGCTGCTTTTCCATATCAGCAATCTTGTAGTTAGCTTCCAAACAGACTCAGCTTTGACAACAGCAGCTCTAGCATCCTCGGCAGCCTGCACCCTCTCATTGGCTAAGGCCAGATCCTTCCTCATGGCCTCCGCCTGCTGGAAGTCATGCTGGGATTTGATGAGCTGATCCCGAAGCTGCTCCAGCTCAGCAGACTTGTCCTTCAGCTGCCTCTCCAGAGAAATCCCAGCCACAACAGCCAGGTAGACAG
This sequence comes from Corrigiola litoralis, assembly GCA_901111285.1. Lineage (NCBI taxonomy): Eukaryota > Viridiplantae > Streptophyta > Magnoliopsida > Caryophyllales > Caryophyllaceae > Corrigiola > Corrigiola litoralis. The sequence goes on from CAAKMY010042847.1 coordinate 5,927, forward strand.
CCTTGCCAGCCTGTAGACCAAAACAAGACAGTGATAAGTAAAGGAAAATATGCACGAAAGAAAACAAGTACAGACAGTCAGAGAAAACATACCGAGGCCAGCTCGTGTCAAGCATAAGCAAAGGGAGCATTCATCTAAGTCCTTGGCTGGTCCCCAGACATGAGGCTGGCCTGCAGCAGACGAAAGCCCAAGTTGCCACCAAGGCTGGGATCATCCAGGTCCAGACACTCATTCCCATGTCCCGTCTCCTTCATGCGAGGGCCTTGGGTAACAGACCTCCTATGCACCATAGGCAGGACTGAGGGGTGCAGCTGGTGGATAGGCTCCTCCACGAAAGCATCATGGTTAGGCTGGATACCAGCCCGAGGAGTATCCTAAGAGAAGCCATGAGGGATAAGGTCTTGACCACCTAAAAAGACAGGGAAAAAGTCATCAACACAGGGCCTCTTGTCGCGATGCAGATCAGCTGGCGACGTATCAGGGCTTGTGGGAATGTCGATAACAGTACGATTCCGCCCATGCCTCCTAGTGCAAAACCTTAGAGGAGCATCATCATGCACCTCGGTCTCCTCGAACACATTGTGTCGAGGCACAGGTGGAAGAGTGCCCAGAACAGAACGATGAGCCTCAACCAAATCTGCTCCCAGCTGGATCCAGACAGTAGCATTATCTTCCTCAGGGCCGCGAGTGGAGGACTGACTCAGCTCCAGCATAACAATAAAGGAGTCATCAGTTGTTGGCGCTAGGCAACGGCCTTGCCTGGCCCTGGACCTCAGTACTGGCATGTCCTTAGGTAGCTCATCCATAGAGAAGACAGTCATCTCGTCCAAGGTGAGCTTTCGCAGAGAGGGATGCGTTCGCAGAGGGTCTTTGACGGTACAATGGTCGTTAGGATCAAGACCTAAGGAAGCCCGCCTAGTATCACCCCAAGAAATCCGCTTCCTGCTATCTGAGGAAAGAAAACAAGTCATAAGTTAGCAAAAGAAATTAGTACTAGTGCAAAAAAGAGAAAAAGGGAAAAGAAGAGCCACGGGCTGACTCAGCCAGCCTACATCCAGCTGGTCTACTAGATCAGAATCCTTTTGGGGCAACATTCTTTCTGGTTTAACCCATATCACCTTTCTAGTATCTTGTCTGAAGGCTAAGGGGACATCCCACCTCATAGGATTGTCCATGGACAGACCAGATGACACCCTCAGCCAGAACCATCGACCCTTCCATCCAACAGGCTAATCCACCTAACGCCAGCAGGCCACCTTTCCCTTCGCCACGTGCAGCGAGAACCAGCCCTTCTCATTGCCCTTGCCCACGTGTAGCTTGAACATACGATGAAACAGCCGTAGGGTAAGGGGGAAGTGCAAGTATTTACAAACCCAGACGTAGCCTATCAAGGCTCTAATAGACAGAGGGTGGAGCCGGGCCAAGCAACATTCAAACCTCTAAGGACCTTCTTGATAAAAGGATCTAAAGGGAAGCGCATGCTAAAGTCTAAAGCAGCGGTGTAGACAGTTGTACACCCTTTGGGGGGTTCACATATATTTTCCTCTGGACCCGGGATCTCTAAACCAAAGATATCAAGAATAGCATAATGGAGCCTGATCTTATCAAGGAGTTGGACCTCAGCGCACTGAAACCGGAAGGTGGGGTCTACCCTCCAAGATAGGGGGTTGGCATTATCAATCCTCCTCAAGGTGCTGGCCTCATGAGCCTGAAGGGGATAGTCAAGATTGGGTGCCTGGTCAGATGTGCTGGTAGCAGGCTCTGGGGCCCATTTAAGGCTGGCGTCCTCCCAGTCACCCCAACGGTCTAACACAGGAGAGTCACAGCGTGTGGCCTCGAAAGCGTCTTCTAGGAGGCCAGCCATCTCGTCTAACGGTATACCGGGTATAGCCCTGGGTACCAAAGCATATTGGTCAGCCTCTCCTCCTTCACTAGGGTCGCTCAAATCCCCCGTCTTCTCATCCTCCTCCACCAACATAGGGATATTAACACTACCCACCTCATTTTGGCCATGAGATGGGGCAGACGAGGAACCCAAAACGCGGATCCTACTACTTCTATGAGTCATTCCAGCTTAATCAAAAACGAAGGGGAAGGAATATACCTGAGAAATCAGAAGGGCGGTGGAGCACGGCGGAAGAGGTGACTGGGTCGCTTTAATCAACGCAACAAGAGGGAAGAAAAGGAATCGCAGCAGAAGTTTTGGGATAAAAATGGATGAGAGGGAATGAAGGTGATTAACGAGAAGCTTTTATATCCTCCTCTAATCATTACCCCTTACACTTCTCAACCGCCCACTTCGGGCATAACTCACCAAGTGGACACGCGTTTATCGAGGAACGAATATGTTAATAACTACCGTGTTACCCACTTCACATCGTGGGGGGAAAATTTGAAATATCCATCCCACGTGCTGAAGGTCAAGTCCCATCAAACACGTGCTTCGCAAGTGGTAAGGCCAAGTTGTAATCTAAGGCCTGGTACCCTACTCAAGAGAAGGGCAGAAGGTAACAGCAGGCAGGAGGCAGCCTCACTCACCAACCCTGGGTTAGTAAAGGATAGCCCCCCTCCAGCAGCTGTTAGGGGCAATTGTTCCTTGTCTAAACTAGACCGCAGGCTCAGACCAGGCCTTGGGCCTACGCAGAGCCCAGTCTCATGAACAGGACCCCTGAACATAGCTCAACTCTAATAAACAAACCCAGCAACACACCTCAACAGGCAGCTGAGGAAGGCTGGCCCTCCTGGAGGCCAGCCACAGCTCGACCCAGGCAAACAGCATTTATGGCCATAGCTGGCTGATACGTGGAATCTTATCCACATGCAGGGTCTCAGCCGCCTTATAAATATCCTTGACCTAATTAGTTCAAAGGTATGTTTTTCTCTCTCCGTCAAATTCATTGCTCTTGCTTACGTCTCTCTTGAACTCTCTCTCTGCAAAGTCTACCTCTCTTGAGGTGACACGTGTTCATATCTGACTTAGGCATCGGAGGGGGAACGATGGGATACCCCCCCCCCAAGGGCTAGGTTTGCTTACTGTCTCAGGTCATCGGAGCTAGCATGGTCAACGATCAAGATATTGTCCCATTCACGAGGAACACCTTTGAAAACATTATTTTCAATATAAACAAATAGGTTTAAATGAATCGGAGCTTTAAATTAAGGTCCCGGTGAAAATCACTACCTTAATTTACCACCAATGCCCCGGAATGAATTAATTCTTGTGAAAACATCATTTCAAATACAAACAAAAGATATCTACCCTTTAAAACCATTTTGCAAAACAATTTAAATATAATACGTGTGTTAAGGAAAATTCGAGAAATTATATCGAAGTGTCACGGCTAGCTCGTTGTCTCATCACAGGGTATGGTTAACCGACCATGACGCATTAGGCTATCTACAAGTGTAAGGTTTATTACATCTTAGGAGTTTTGATGTACGTTTTTGGTTTATTACACCTTAGAAGGTTTTGGTGTTAGTTTTATTACATCTTAGGAGTTTTGATTTGCGGTTTTGTTTTATCATACCTTAGGACGTTTCGGTGTAAGGTTACATCTCAGGAGTTTTGCTGTACGGTTTTCATTTATTACACCTTAGGTGGTTTCGGTTTAAGGTTTATTACATCTTAGGAGTTTCGATATACGGTTTTGATTTATTGCACCTTATGAGGTTTCCGTGTGAGGTTTATTACATCTTAGGAGTTTTGATGTACGATTTTAATTTATTACACCTGAAGAGGTTCGGTGTAAGGTTTATTACATCATATGAGTTTTCATGTACGGTTTTAGTGTAAGGTATTAGTTTTATTGCATCACTAGACGTGTGATGTAAGGTTTAGTTTTTTTAATTTATTACATCTTAGGAGTTTTGATGTACGGCTCTATGATTTTGATTTATTACATTATAGGAGTTTTCATGTAAGTTTATATGGTTTCTTTTTTATTACATTATAAGAGTTTTTGATGTAAAGTTTTAGTTATCGTTTATGTCGCTCTTGGACCGACATTATATCTTGTTTTTATTACGTCGTAAAAGATTCGATGTAAGGTTTGGTATTTTATCTTATTTGGCTAACATATGCATGTCATGTATTATGTGGTTTGATTTCATGCGTAGCTTGGATTTTTTGTATGTTTGTTTGTGTTTTTGTTAATCTGATAGGACTATACTAATAAGGATCTTGAAGCCACCAAATATGTTTCTATAGATACTGTACTCCGTCGTGGTCGGTTATCCGTACCCGGTGATGAGACAACGTGTTTGCCGTGCCATTTCGATACATTTTTCGGACCTTAGTACTTTGTTTGGTTTTTAATAAGACGTGAGGTACTTTTTTTGAATATGCAAAAAAGGTTTGGAAGAGTTTTGAGACGTGTTTAAGTTTGCTCAGAAAAGATAAATTCGTCTTTAGGAGTTTTGGTCATAAATCAAGGCAGTGACCTTCACTAGGACCTTGGTTTAAAGCACTTTTTGTTTTGTTTTAAGAATTACAGGTGAAATTTGATGTCGTAGGTGTAGATTTAGCGATCCCGGGAGTTCGCAGTAATTTCCGAGAGTCATAAAATAATGTTTCAAGGTTGAAATGTGAAACAAACCTCTCGTGGTACAGGTTTTGTACTTTTGGTACAAGTTTTAGGTCCGGCGGTACGGGTCTAAGGTTTGCGGTACACGAAAAATAGAAGATTTTAGGATAAAAAAACCTCGGCGGTACAGAACCTGTACCGACGGTACATTCTGTGCCCGGCGGTACATTAATTGTGCTGGCGGTACAGATTTCCAAATCGTGTTATTTCTCTTTGCCTGTATAAAGTGACCCTGTCACACTTCAAAAAATAAATTCTTCACAAGTTCTTCATAAGTTCTTCACATAATTCTTGAAGGCTTCTCTCTCTGAAAAACCTCTCTCTACTTTTTCTCTCTAAAGTTTTTTTAGTTGGTTAAAGGTAGTGCTAGGAAAGCTTGTTTTGTTTGAGTTTTGTTCGAGGCACGTTTGTGCAAAGGCAAAAGGTTGCTACCTGAGGGTTCATAAACTTCTCGTTACTATGTCCGCTGAATATTTAATCATCATGTTTAAGTGTTTTGATGTATTCTAGTTATCTTTCTTGTTAGGGCAGATGCTAGATTTATTTTTTCGTCATTATGCATGTAAATCATTGTTATGCTAAAAAAAGTGGTCACTAGATTTAGTTTTATTATGGGATATGATCGCCTAAACTAGAATTATGTAAATAACTTAGTATTGTAGTTATTTATTGTTTTCGATGCATGCTTGTTTGATATGATACACATAAAGATCAAACTTAATTTAAGTCAAAGCTATGAAATAAGGTAATTAATCCCGAATCCGTTTATTTGGATTGGTGCCTAGGATCGAATTGAGTCATTTAATGTATCATCTTAACTTGTTTATAGTTTTGGTGTTATGTTTCGTTTTGTCAAAGTTAAATGTTTTGTTAAAAGAAAACCATTAAAGGTAGGACTTATGGCCTTGTCACTCGGTTTTGTGACTAGCCATAAGTTGTATGTTCGATTGTATGTTTTCTTCCTTGTTTTATAAAATAAGGTGGCGACTCAGATATTCGAATTAACTTGCTCATTGTATAAAGGACCGATAAATGTTCTCCTCCTCCGGGAGGGGATCTTTCGACTCGGGTTGAATCGGGGTGCTTACACATTGAATGACTTCTATGGTTAAGCGTCCTCATATTCAGATTACGGAGCAAGGTTACCAATTGAATATCGATAAGGTGTACCGAGCCAACCAGTTGTATTTACCTTTACTTTTAGCTTTTTAAATCCGTTTTATGTATGAAAAGTCATGCTAATATGTCTCAAATCAGATCTGGTGGTCACATCCTATACAATGTTTAGAACTAGATTTATTTTAGGAAAATTGAACACCAATAATCCAAACAATGCCCTGTTATACAAATATAATCCCACCTACCAATATACATAATTATAAGAATAGTCCTATAAGTATGACACATGTATACGAAAATGGGCTCAGTTAATGTCCGTCACTTTTTCCGTCCAATTAATCCAGAAAAGACCATCCTACCCTTGTTCCCTCTTTTCCTTGTACACATCAACTCTAAACCAAACAAAATAATACAACACAACCCACCTGAACCCTATATGGCTCTATTCAAACTCACCATAATTAATTCACAAAATTGCATCATCGCCATAAAATCAACCTCAATTCAGTAAAATTGCAACATAATCAATCACATCATAATTAAACAAAAAAACTCCATGCACCCTCATAATTAAGCATGTAACCCCCCTCCCCCAACCTGCCACACGCTTAGCCTTCCTCAACTCCCCCTAGCTCTTCATCCACCTCTGTCACCTTCCCTCACAATTGTCCTCGCTCCCCCATACCCCCTCACCCAAAACTCCCTTTCCCCCTCCTCCTCGCCCTCCCTCATTACACTATAGGTACCCCAGAAAACCGCCACCTCCTCCTAGTCATCCTTTTCCACGTACACTCCCCACCATGCTCCCACTCGCCCCGAACTTCACGTGCTTGTCCCCTCCTCTCGCCATCAAAGGCGAAAAGACAAAGCAGTTTGGTGGGGACGTGGTGATAGTGGTCGATGTAGCTGGAAAAGGTGTCTGTATCTCAATTGTTTTGGGAGCATGAGATTCATTTGGTGTAGGGTTGTCATTATTGGGAGCAACTTTGTTGGTGGGTGGTTAGTTGTAGGTGCAGCGTCGCTGGTGTGTGCTTAGGTGGGGTGAGGTGTGTGCGTCGGGGTGGGGGGTGGGGGGACAGCATGAAAGTGGTGCTATGATGATGATGAAGAAAAGAGAGGAAGAGTACGAGGAAGAGGACAGGAGGAGTGCGATGTTTGGTTTGGTGAAGAGCTAAGGAATACAAAGAAAAAAGAGTAAACAAGGGTAGTGATGGTCCTTTCTGTAGACACCCCAATGTGTCACATTGTCTTAAACGCCTAATGATGAATCCTAGACGGCGTAATGAGTCAAGGCAAACTTGGTTTCCTGGAATAGCGATTGAGCGAGGATCTAAGTTAATTAATTTAAGTCACATTTCCATTTATAACCACATTTCCATTTATAGCCGCATTTGATTAAATAGGCCACAAATATATTAGAAATAATATATTTAACTTATATTGGATCGAGCGTGCACTCCACAGGCCCGAAGGACCAATTATTCATGTTATGTCGCATTCCAAGGCATAAAATAAGAAAATAATCAAAAACGAAGAGCTGGACCAAGCCAGCACCAAACCAGGCCAGAACAGGAGACAAGCCAAAATTAGCCTGCCTCACTGTCCATGAGGCAGCCTAGGATTTTGGCCCAGGCTGTCTCAAAATTACCAAATTGCCCTTAATGATTCTAAAACGTATTTTCTGGTTTCCTAGCTCTGTGGTACTACTAGAGTTACTGTTGACCAACAGGTCCTAATTCCTGGTCAAACTCTTAAACACTACAGTTACCTGATAACACACAACATCAGTCAGCTAAGGTTTCCTTTACATCCAAACACTAGAACATTCCTATCTAGTAGTTTAGCCAAAACACTACGCTTTACATCAGAATACATCCGAAACACCTCAAAAGCGCGTCAGAAGATAAAACAGAAAACAGGACGAGCCAACCAGGAGAGAGTCCTGGTAGGCTGCATCACTGGTTGTGAGGTAGCCTATTGGGCTGCGTCACTGCTTCTGAGGCAGTCCAGGCAGGACTCCTGGTTGTCCAGATCTGTTCCACTACTGATTCTGCTGCGATCCTTTAGCCTATAAATACCCTCTTCAAATCAGAAATCCGGACTGAAAATTTACTACTCTGAGACCGAAGTTCATTCACTCACGCATCACACATATTTGCAGATTTACAAGGCTAATTCTAAGGCATAACTAGGCATTGTAAGAGAGCACATGCACTCTCATGCATAACTTGTTGTCCACTTGAATCCATAAGCATAATAACTTGAATTAAGTGAGTACATACTACTCATCATAACGAAAAAACGTGCTAAATCGCTCACTATTAAGAAACCACATACGCCTAGGCGAAAACCATTACCGTATGTCTCATGAAGGCCCCTTTTCATAACTCACATGTTTTAAAGTTGTAATCTTTCATTATATTTATTAGATCTGGAATTTATTGCATGTTAAGAAGTGGTCACTTAATTAATATGTGTTAAAATCAATTAGATCTAAATATTAGGGTGCTTATACAATCATTACGTGTCATATTGCATGCTTGATTCACATTAACAACAATAAAAAGCTACTAGTAAAGGCACAATGCAACCAGCCGGCGTGGTACACACTACCAATGCCCTATCCGGATAATTTTAATCCTGAATCCGAATCTATGGTACGTTTTACAATAGGAGTCATCAATGAGATGCACGGTTCGCGGTAGCATGCCCACATCGC